>CAUZXS010003918.1:2500-122500 GCA_963585895.1 Sepioteuthis lessoniana | reverse complement strand
CAGGCCCCCTCGTCTGAAAAAATTATGAAGACGGAGGAGCATTACAGCTCTCATTTCGCTTACAAATGTAAAACATATTTGCTCATTTTTTTCGCTATGCTTTGCTTTTCTTTATGCTTGTTAATATTTCTTATTAATTCAATTTTACTTAGGCACGAATTTAATCCAAATGTGGAGGAATCCTGTCAAGGTTGACAAGGGAAGTAACAGATTTTTGTTTACGGAGTTTGACGAAAGAGTACCTTTTAAGGTAAGATAACGCTCTTCTAAAACTGCTTGAATTCAATATTTTATTTTTATACTAAAGCAGGTCAGCGAATGCGTCGTGGCGTAATGGCTAAAGTGCTGGACTACAACCTCGAAGTAGGCGATTTCGAACTCCGGTCGCGCTAATATGTTCCCTTTCGGACGAATGCCATTGGGAAAGGCATGAACTCCCTTATCCTCCCACCTATGGCCTAAATTGTATCACTACTGTTCTACAAGGGTGGCTTTAGCATTAAGTAACTCGCGTAGTTAGATACCTTTCAAACCAAGAAATCGAACCTAACATACTGAATTCTCAAGAGTCTACGAAAAATTTAAATACCAGTACAGAAAAGTCTGGAAACTTATTGAATAAACCACATATATTTACCTTGCCTGGTGGAAGGCCCGGATAAATCACGTATATATACTTATGCTCAAGTCACGCTGAAAACACCGGTTCCCACGAGATCACCAAAGTTAAACAGCTATGAGCCCGTTCAATACTCAGATGGGTGACCGCTTAAACAACAGCATCTCTGCACAGAGGTAAGACTCCCCAACCAGTATCCTGGTTATGACACAAAACAATCTGATGGTGAGACTCCAGCCCAAGAGCTTTGAAGAATGTTGAATATTCCTTCTTTGTCATTGCTCTCAGGTCCACTCTGACTCGGAATGATAGCACCTGATAGGGTCCTTTCTGTGGGTTGAATAGAACAGCTTGTCATTGAAACTATGGACAAATAAATGACTTATGCTAAATTGAATTGATAGGAATGGAACTGTTCGATCCTTTAACTGTGTCTAATGACTGATGTTTAATTGAATTGTCAGTGATAAATAGCAATACAATAAAGACTATTTAATTGTGTGCAAAGAAATTTGGCATTAATAACTCACAAGGGTTGATATGGTATAAAACACAAACAAATTAAACCAATGAAGTATGTATAATTGTTTCCATTTGTGCGCTTTGATATGAAGTAAATGTGTTTACGTATCAATAATTTACACACACACACGTTGTCTGTCGTGTTACTGTGGCGATAGCTTGTTCGTAAAGCCAACAGCACACTGCAAATTTATAGTATGATAGCACACTGCCAGTTCGGAATAAGCTGAGTTACGATTAGCTTCACTTGACCAATTTGGCTTTCACGAAAAGGGTATTTAAAAAAAATTGACATCATTTGAGATCTACAGTGTTTCAGAAAAATTGATATCATTTCGTATCTTAATAACTTCAGTTATTAATTCAACTGATCCCAGATTTTAACAGATTTATTTATAGTAAAGTAAAGTTGGCGACTGTAGTCGAGGGTGACCCCAAGTCTCCCTTTTTCGATAGCTACTACACCAAGGTGTAGAGGAGGGTGCTACTCCATTCCCTGGATTGCTTCACTTTACCTTTGATCCATATCTTATAATGCAGACTGTTAAGCAATGAGGCATCAAGTACCATTTTTGAGTCTTTGGTATGACTCAACCTGGGATTGAATCCAGGTCTTTTGCTCGACCAGATGAGGCGGTTCATCGGCAAACTTCATTTATGGGCTCGTCCCTGCTTCTCCAGTAGTGTCCTGCATGTCTGGTTCGTCTAACTCTGATAATTTTTGTGATGGGAGGTAGGTGGCCGTACAGTTGGTTGGTGAGATAATTAATATATCATATAAACAGGAAATTTTTAAGAGTCGTGTTAGTTCAGAGTCGGAGACAGTCGGTAAAGCTGCTTCGAGGAGAATCGGGTCCAGAGACAATAGCCCTGTGGGGGCAAAAAACCAAGTCGGTGTTTTTGATCGTTCGTCTCTCACGAATGAGACTTTTAGCGTTTCTATAAAACGGCTAATATATTTCACACTATCTTTTTCTCTCGTTTCGCTGACGACTGCAGTGAAATGTTACGGTCAGAAATAAACTTTCGTATACGAAACAACGGGTCCACTTTGTACTTTGAGAAATGTAACACTTGTTGATATTCACGATGGTGCCGTATCGGTGAGGTAACGTTACAGTACTCCACACCCCCGAAATCCCATAATTCGAGCCTCACCACTAAACGCAGATTTGTGTTATACCCAAGACTCTCCTTTTTTTGTGGAAAAAAACGCTGATATGATTAATTGAAAGGTTGGTTGGTTGGTTGGTTTTAAGACGTCAATTTTTTTAGGTAATTTAATACTGAAGTTAGTCTTTTTTTCAGGGGAATATTTGCTTTTTTTTAAATTCTTTTACTTTTTTTTCTTTTTTTTTTTTCTTCATCTCTTTTGCCGTGAACTTCTTTGATTTGTTCCTTTGACGAGACGTGGGGTCCTTTATCCAATTTACAATCTAAGCTCTACTAAAAGCAATTCTAATATTACTACTTAAGTTAAATCTGTTTTAAAATCATTAGTATTTGATAGGAATCATTGAAGCCACATAACTTCATTCAAACTAATGATTATTAAGTAGAATTATAAATGTTTAATAATAATACTTGGAACCATTTAATTGTAAGCAAATCATTTGTATGGGATAAAAATGATTTTATATGAAAGAACAATGAGTAAACGAATGATTCTCGATCAATAAAAGTGCAATTTAAAAAAAATGCAATTGAACTTTGAAAATATTTTCTTTATTGACAAGGAAACATTTAAAAATGAACCAAATATCGGCATTAAACAACTTTCAAGATTGACTGAATGATTTTAACGACATGTCAACCCGTTTAGGGTTATTTTATGCTTAGACGTTAGAAAATCATGTACATTGTTCATTTATATCCCCATTTACATTTTTTGTTTGTCGTTATTGAAGAATTTTAATTCTAATTAGTTGGTTGGTTGGTTAGTTGGTTGGGTTTTTATGGCGTATCAACCTTTATAGGTTATTTAACGCCAAATCCATTTTTATACAAATAATCATTTCTATTTCAAACAATTCAGTTTAGCATGAGTACACTGTTTAATTGTCAAAAACATTTCTATTTCAAGCTATTCAGTTTATTCTAACAGTTCTACTTCAGCTAATTCAGTTTAGTATAAGTACAGATTAATTACACACAGTTAAATGTCAAAACAGTTCTATATTAAACAATTCAGTTTAGTGTAAGTAGAGTTTCAATGTCAAAAACAGTTCCATTTCAAACAATTCAGTTTAGCATAAATACGCAGTTTAAATGTAAGTATACAGTTTAATTGTCAAAAACATTTCTATTTCAAGCTATTTAGTTTAGTCACACAGTTCTAATTCAAACGATTTAGTTTAGCATAAGAATGCAGTAAGTTCTAATTAACCCATAGATAGGGCCCTATCAGGCGCCATCATCCCGGCCCAGAGTGGACCTGGGAGTAATGGCAATGAAGGGGCGCTCCGTACTCCCCAAAGCTCCAGCATCACAGGAACCTCACCATCATATCCAGGACACTCATTAGGGGTGGTTCTACCCCTCTACAGACGTGCAATCGGTGTACTCAACACCCCCAGCCGACTGGGCAATACACAGAGTTAATGTCAAAACAGTTTTATTTCAGATAATTCAGTTCAGCATAAGTATGCAGTCAAATGTCAAAACAGTTCCATTTTAGACAACTCAGTTTAGCATAAATACGCAGTTAAAATGCAAAAAACAGTAAACTCAAACCACGGTTTAGTTCTATTTAACCCATAAATAGGACCTTTATCGGGTGCAACCACTCCGGGGCAGAGTGGACTTGGGAGCGATAGCAATGAAGAGATACCCCGCATTCCCCATAGCTTCAGCATTACTGGAACCTCACCATCAGATTATTTAGTGACATATCCAGGACACTCGTTGATGAGTGTCTTATCCCTCCATGGAGAAGCAGTCGGTGTATTCTACAGCCCCAGCCGACTGGGCAATAATTCTAATTATGAAGCTCAATAGTTTGTATACCGTTAAATGGTTACAAGTATTGCTATCTAAAACGCGTAATTCTATTTAATAATAATCATTTATTTGCAAAAAGTTAAACGGTTTCAAGTATTGCCATCAAACGCTAATAATAATTCTATTTATCAAGTATTCCTATATAATATAAATAATTTGAACATGTTTAAAAGTTTTCAAATGACTAATAAAATAATCCTTAGTAAATGATTGAACTGTTCTATTTAACTCATAGATGGGACCCTAGCAGGTACTACCACTCCGGGTCAGAGTAAATTTGGAAGTAATGGCAATGAAAAGGTACTCCACACTACCCAGATCTCCAGAACTTGAGCCTCACCATCAGATGCAGTTTAGTGCCATACCATGACACTTGTTGAGATGTTTTATCCCCCTATAGAGGAGCAATAGTCTAATTCAACAACTCCAGCAGACAGTGTGGTTGTGGTCTTTATCTTGTCAAGATACTTGATGTGGCCTTGTTCCGTGACTACCACATGCGTTTCCGGCGAGTTGTTTTATTAACTCCTTCTGTGCCTATGTTGTGTTTGAAAGATCTACAGAAGGAGGATAACACAATCTACGCCGGAACTTCTGACGGTCAAGGTGATCAACTGGAACAAGACGCCTGGGTGTTGGCAACTTAAACAAGAAAACCACTCCGTTGACAAATAACAAATATCTATTGAAACATAATTTTATAACAGTAATATAAAATATGTGAAAGGAAATAGGGTTTTTTTTTCTGTGTTGAGCGGAAGATAAGTTGAGGGATTTGGCTGCTGCTGTTAATCAGTTTGATAATTTTTCAATGAGTGTGGTTTTAGCTGGAGAGGCTTTAATGCTTGGAGAGACTTCTTTTCTTATTCTCCTTCGGTAAGGTCTTCAAAACTTCGCTTTCTTTTAACTCTTATAGTAATTTACAAAGCTCTTTGCTTCGATGTGGCACAAGGCCGAATGTATGGGGCGCCCAATGAGACTCGAACTCACTCGTGTAGGTTAGCAAGTCTAGCTTGCTAACCGTTACACCACCAGAGGTGCCCTTCTTTTAACTCTTATAAGAGATATTTTAGATAAAGAATTCCCCAAGAAACAAACATTTCCGATTGGCTAACCAATTACAGATCATTTCACATTTTTCTACTGTTTTATGGTCAGCCAATCAAAAGCTCTGATCTACGTTAGTGGGAAGAGTATCCATTTTACGCATCTGATTTTAATAGGGCGTCCAAACAAGACACAATATAGAGGTTTTGCGTCTTAAGCGTCCTAGCCTTGTAAGAGGTATAATTTTTCATCTTAAATAATATTACAAAAAAAAAAAAAAAAAAAAACAGAATCAAAGATCTGATTAATCAATTCATAGCCCAGATTTGACTTTCTGATTTTAACAGGTGGATGAAGGCTAATTTGGGACGTTATGTTTTTAAATGGGCCACTGCACCAACAGACCCCCAAATAACATTCTTGCCACCTGTTTGCTTGTATTGTTTTGACAACTCGCAGGTGCGCAGGGTACAAATTATCACTGACTTTTTAAATTGACTTTGTGCGTACTCAAATTTCTTTGTGCGTACTCAAAACGTAAATACGTCTGGATTCTTATATTTTTCATCTTAGCAAATTATATTTTCCTGACTTTTAAAGAAAAGTTTAATTCTTTTCATAAGTTTTTCTAGCGACCGTGAATATTTCATATTTTCATGGGGAATCTACAAGAATTTAAAATCCAGTTTTTTTAATAAAAAAACACTGGAAACATTTACCCTTAATTATGCAATTAATCAATATATATATATATATATATATATATATATAAGTGTGTGTGTGTGTGATCAGGCAGCAGTCCTTGATTTAAGCCTGTTTGGTTAAATAATAAAGACACGTTTTGACTATATAATTTTATTAGGATCCTTTCAAGTTTCCTGATAAGTGTTTTGATTTTATGCTGAAGTTGGTAGATGAATTTACCGAAATTGTTCCGAGCGCTTTCGGATCTTTCACTGGCCATCATCAGGGGTTGTTTGCATGTATAACGATTTTTAAGAAAGTTTTTAACGTTGCAAAAATCACGTAAACTTACCTTTAGATTAAACTGAGATGCCAATGACATCGAACAAATTTAAAACAAAACGCTATCGACAGAAATAGAATATTTATTGAGAGAAATAGAATATTTCAAATTATTCTTTTCACTTCCTTAATAACTCATTATATATATGTATATACACACACACACACACACACATATATATATATATATATATATATGATGAGACGAAAGAATTTGTTTTACTGGTGAGATCGAAAATCCTATTCAGTTACCAGGGGAGCTTGTTATTTGATGTAGACACCACGCCTATATCATATTAGCAATTGAAAACAGAATGCTTACATAGAATTATTTAATCTCATATGTTCCCAACCTCAGTCCTATCATTGAGAAAACTATAATTCACATCCCTGATTTTGTTGAGCAATAGAAATAGTAGTTGTAATATATTTCGACCTATATTTTGCCGTATGACATTTCTCTTAGGTCTACATTTCTTTGACAAATTAAATCAAGACAGAAAGTCATTCAAATGAATCGGGAAATGTGTTAACAAATCTGTCCCACTTAGTCCCAATAGCCAACGGAATTAGTTGGAAAGGGAGGAAAATAGAACTTCGCAATATCAGGATCAAAGTTCCGCCTCTGTAAGATTTTGTTAAACAATTCTTTGAAAATTATCAACATCAAGTCCTACTGACAATACGTATTGTTATGTTTTGACCTTCGACCAGGCCAAAAAAAAAAAATGCTATTCCAAGTTGATGCACCGGAAGGAAGTGACACATTCCAATGGCCAGTAATTGAAAGAGATCACGTGGGCGGATTAAGGCTTATAATATGGGACAAGGTGAAGGTCTCACTGTGCCAATACGCACCGGAAGAGAGTGACCTCTGAACAGCATGACAGTTATTTCCGCTTGATGATGATTAAACATTCGATTTCAAAGATCGAGTGGGCGTCGAACGATTATATAATTGAGTTGAGTTCAACGAGCCAAAGCATTTGCCAGTAGAATTCCAGACAGCTAGAGACCAGATGTGGTAGGGAAAGCCACACCCGACTGAGGGGGCCCTCGGAAACCCCGATGGAGTTTGGGGTCCAGAGAAGATGCTGATAAGATGCAATGAAGAAAGCCAGCATCCGGCAGAGTGAGTCCCTAGGCCCCCGGTTGGGCAGCCCTACAGAACAAGAAAGACACAACGTGACGGTCATAACAGTGGGGTCAAGATATTACAGTTTATGTTCGGTCTCCAGCTTCCTCTCACATGCAACCCTTGAACAACCCTTTCGAACCATTACAAATAAAGTGAGAGGTAAAATATTTATAAAGAAGTCTTCGCTCGTTTTTCTTCTTCATTGTGTTGTTATGCAGATGAGAATATAACAGATTGAAAATTATCAACATCAAGTCATACTGACAATACGTATTCCCTTGAGTGTCTCTCACCATCTTTCCCAATCTGTTATTTATCTTAACAAGTCTTCTGGAGGACTCCAGTGTCCGATCAAAGCTGATGAATTTGAGTTTTAACTAGTCAGTCATCACTGCTGGGTAGCCCATAGGAGAACGTGAATTCATCCTTATTTCTCCGGCAGCACCCAGCCAACCTTATTCGATTTATTTGAATGGTTTGTGAGATGAGCAGTAAGTGGCCAAACAGTATTTTGTTTGGATCCGATCTATGAGACACATAAACCTGTTTAAAAGTTATTCGTATTCAATAAGACAGTGAGAAAAATCTTTTAAAAAAATGAACTTTCAATGAATGCGATTCTCTAACCTTTAGGGTTGATATGCCGTTAAAATCAACCAATCCGACAAATCACTTTTCTTCAAACGTTAATATGGTTTCAATCCACTGTCTTTATTTAATGATAAAAATCATTTGTCGGTACACAGTTGTTTGGTATAAAGTATTTATATCTATTACAAATAATTTGTACATTTACCTATCGGACCCATACTGGTATTACCACTCCAGGTCAGAGTGGATCTGTAAGTAATGGTAAAGAAGTAGAACTCTACATTCCCCGGATCTCGAGCCTCACCCTCGGATGCAATTTGGTGTTATATCCAGGTTCCTTCAGTAGTTTGAATATGGTAAATTTCGTCTCTTACGAGCTCTTAATGCAATACTACCATCAGAATAAAGCCAAAATTAGGTTGGTAGGATTTAGAAGATAACATAGTGTTACAACATATCAACCTTTTGGGGTTATTTCATGCCAAAGTCAGTCAGTCTTTTCTTTTTTTTTTTCAAGCAATTATTCCTTTTTAATAATGATAACCCTTTGTAAACGATTTTTGTTCAAGTAATTATTCTTAATACGAATAATTTGTTTACCGTTATGTTTACGCGTCCACAGATGACGTCACGTTTACCTACAAATTCTTTGAACTCAGAATCAATCCAGCGCTCTACAACATATATTTGCACAAACGTCTTCGAAAATGACCGAAGATAGTCGAAGATGCCCGTACTCAGACAACACTAACGGACAGTTTTGAAACTGTCTACAACCAAAGTCGCAACTCTGGTTCGCCAAAGAGAAATGCGGAGTAAAAAGCTAAACGCTTAAATCTTTGTCAATTATTTTCAATAAAACATGTCCATAAGAGAATCTGCCAATATATATATATATATATAAAGTAAAGTTGGCGACTGTAGTCGATTGCCCAGTCGGCTGCAGCTGTAAAATACACCGACTGCACCTCCGCTGAGGGGTAAGACCCTACCCCCAACGAATGCCCCGATTATGACAGTAAACAATCTGATGGTGAGGTTCCAGTGATGCTGGGGCTTTGGGGAATGTAGAGCACCCCTTCATTGCCATTGCTCCCAGGTCCACTCTAGCCCGGAATGGTAGCACCTGTTAGGGCTCTATTTATGATTTTAATAGAATTAAACTGCATACTAATGTTAAACGGAATTGTTTGAATTATGACTGTTTGACTAAACTCAATAGCTTAAAATAGAAATATTTTGACAATTAAACTGTGTACTTGCATTTAAACTGCGTACTTATGCTAAACTGAATTGTTTGAAATGGAAATGGTTTTGACATTGAAACTGTATTTACGCTAAACTGAGTTTTTTAATATAGAACTGTTTTAACATTTAACTGTATGTAAAGAAAATCTATACTTATACTAAACTGAGTTAGAACTATTTGACTTAACTAAATAGCTTGAAATAGAAATGTTTTTGACATTTAAACTGTGTACTTATGCTAAAGTGAATTGTTTGAAATAGAACTGATTATTTGTTTAAAAATGGATTTGGCATTAAATAACATACAAAGGTTGATATGCCATAAAACCCAACCAAGCAACCGATCGTCGTCGAGGGCGACCCAAAGCCTCCCTTTTCATTAACTACGACTCTGAGATGTAGGGGGGGCGAAACTCCTTTCCCTGAATAGCGCCACTTTACCCTTGATAAGTACCTTATAATGATGAGTGTTAAGCCAGGTAGTACTTTTTTTTTTTGGTCTTTGGTATGACTCAACCTGAGATTGAACCCTGGTCTTCCGGGCCATTGGCGAACACTCTCCCCATTAAGCCAATGTACCGGTATATAGATATATATAGTGAAAACAAACTTACAAGATTGCCCTCCCAAAAATGAATTATCTCAATGACCGTCGATTGTGTAAGCCCATGAAACTCGAGTTACGGTGAAAAGGGTGCAATTTTTAAGTCTGTATTTAGATAAAACTTCACTCTATCGACTGGGCATTGAGCACTTAAAAAAATGCCCAACAGTCATTTTTTACTTTATTATTTATATATATATATATATATATATATATATATACACACACACACACATATATATATATATAACAAAAATATAACGAGAATTTTAGTAATATAATACATACACGCACAACCGGGACATTGGCCCAGCGGTTAGAGTGTTCGCCAATGGCCCGGGAGACCTGGGTTCAATCCCAGGTCGAGTCATACCAAAGACTTTAAAAATGGAACTTGATAGCACCTTGCTTAACACTCAGCATTATAAGGTACGGTTCAAGGGTAAAGTGGAGCAATCCAGGGAATGGAGTAGCGCCCTCCCCTACACCTTGGTGTAGTAGCTATCGAAAAGGGAGCCTTCGGGTCACCCTCGACTATGGTCGCTAACTTACTTACTTATATATATATATATATATATATAAAGAGAGAGAGAGACAGAGAGATGTCGGGATGAGAAAAAAGATTTAAAGAGAGCATTGAATGAAAGAAAAAAGAAGGAAATAGAGAAGAAAGAAAGAAAGAAAGAAAAAAAGAAAGAAAGAAAGAAAGAAAGAAATAGTAGATGAAAACGAGAGAGGGGGAAGTGGACATCAAAACATGTATCTAAGATTTCAATGTAGATATTGACAAGTGGATTCATTCGGTTAAAAAGAATTAAAAAAGGGTCATCAAAGAAGAACCATGAAAACTAAGGACCAAAGGAAACTTAAAAAAAAAAAATTAAAAAAAGTATTTCGAATATGTGACTGAGTCTTAGTATTAATTTATTTGCATGTAAATGCGCTAGGAAAAAAAACTATGGAAGCCTATAAGTGAATATTTTACGCTCTAGATTGTTTCTGTTGCTCTTAAGTTGGAGATGAGAAAATCATCTGGGGTTTTGGCATAAGGCGATTTATGCTCGAAAAATCGTCTCGATCATATCTATTCTTTACATCGTGAAATTACAACTTCTCTCATAAATATATGTGTACACACTACCTGTCAATAAAACATGTCCATAAGAGGTGCCCGTGGTGTAATTGTTATCGTTGGGGGAAATGTACACGGTGACACGAGTTCAAATCCTGGACGAGATTGGTTGCATTTCACATAGCACTAATACCCTTGGGAAAGGTATGAATCCGATTATTCTCCCTCCAGCTATGGGTAAATAGTAGGACAGACAAGGTTCTTCAGCCTTGGTGAGGCAACTAGTCTAGGAGAAGGAAAACTCTGAATTCAAACCTGTTAAACTCCGCTTAAAAAATTGACCTTGTGTCATATCCTGCCCGAGCGGAGGGATTGGTAAATATGATAAAACATGTCCATAAGAAAATCTGCCTATATATATATAAAGTAAAGTTGGCGACCGTTGTCGAGATCGACCCCAAGACTGCCTTTTCATTCGCTACAACACCGAGGTGTAGGAGAGGGCGCTTCTCCTTTCTCTGGATAGCGCCACCTCAAAAAAATTATTTCTTTTCCTAAGAGTTATTTGTAATGAAATAAGTTAAGCATTGCAATGGTTTAATTCATTATATTAAATACAATTCTTCCTGAGTCACATTAAATACAAATGAAATAAAAAAAAAACACAAAAAAACGTAAACATTTGATTCATCAGAATGACCCAGTTTGCTTCCTTAACAGTCGGTTCTTTACTGCGATTCTGTCATATAGGCCAGCTTCAGTGGATGCTGACACATTTTTTTCATGACATTGGTTTAGTTGTCGAGCGATGTTTGGAGCAGTCAGCCTTCTGTCACGTAAGCTGGTCACTCTGTTATAATTGTCCCCTGCATCGGTAAAACAGGTAGTATCTAGCAAGCAGTAAGTAAAGTTGGCGACTCTAGTCGAGAGTGACCCGAAGGCTTCCTTTTCAGTAGCTACTACACCGAAGTGTAGGGGAGTGTGCTAGTCCATTCGCAGGATTGCTCCACTTAACCCTTGATCCTCACCTTATAGTGCTGAGTGCTAGGTAAGGTGGTATCAAGTACCATTTTTAGAATCTTTGGTATGACCCGACCTGGGATTGAACCCCGGTCTCCCAGACCATTAGCGAACACTTAATGGCCCGGTACTATGAGTTCAATTGGTGGTATAATGTAACTTTTGGAAAACGTTTTATTCATGTTCTGTACTAAAGAAGAAAAATGCCTTCAAATCAATTTTTCATATAAGATATCTAGTTATAAGCAAAAGTAAAGTTGGCGACCATAGTCAAGGGCGGCCAGAAGGCTCCCTTTTCAAAAGCTACAACACCGAGGTGTACAGGAGGGCGCTACTCCTTCCCCTGGATTGCTCCACTTTACCATGGTTACGTACTGAGTGTTAAGCAAGGAGGTATCAAGTACCATTTTTAAAGTCTTTGGTATGACACGACCTGGGATTGAACCCAGGTCTCCCGGACCATATGGTCAACTTTACTGAGAAAGACCTTATTCTTTGTATAATAAATAAAAATATTGTGGTGCTTAACTTGTTTCATTGAAAATTATACTTTTAGGATGAGAAATAAAAACTTTTTTAGGGTTGCTGATTACTTTTAACTGGTAGCATATATATATATATATATATATATATATATATATAATATTATTTAAATTAAAAACTATATTCGGTCACATTAGGATAATAAATTTATCTCCATCCTATTAAAAGCATTGATATGAATCAAAGACTCTAAAATAATTTTTAACAGAATTTTTTCCTATTGGATATGATGAAGTCCTGTTAAAAGTTATTTTAGAGTCTTTGATTCATATCAATGCTCTGAACAGGATGGAAATA
Source organism: Sepioteuthis lessoniana (assembly GCA_963585895.1). NCBI lineage: Eukaryota > Metazoa > Mollusca > Cephalopoda > Myopsida > Loliginidae > Sepioteuthis > Sepioteuthis lessoniana. The sequence goes on along the minus strand of CAUZXS010003918.1, from coordinate 109,773 downwards.
AATTTATTATCCTAATGTGACCAAATATTGGTTTTTTCTTGAAATAATCTTATTTGCTCTGTGAATTTATTTTCATTGAGTTCTTTACCAGGAATATTTAAATATTTGAAATTTGAATAATTTATTTGTCCTGACGGAATTGTTCCCTACTCCGGATTTACAGGATTGAAGAATACCTTATATATATATATATATATATATATATATATATATATATATGAGGCATTAAATTGAAATCACTGGTTTCCAAACACTTCAATTACCATCGATTGAAAAAATCCTTCAAATATGCGAATTAATTTTCTTATTTTGGTAGCAAGGTGAATATCAGTGCATTTTTAGATAATTAGACGGTCTGGTGAGTGACCAAATTTATTTGTGCCTTTGGAAAACTCCTTCATCGTCTTTGGAATGAAAAGAGCATTTGAAACTGAAATTGTAGGTAACAAGACGGTCGTCTTCACTACTTTTTTGTATGGATGTGAGTCCTGAACCCCCGATAGATCACATGTTAACTGACTTGATATCTTTTACAAGAACTGTTATCCCCGAATTTGTGGATACACACGGCAAGACATTAAATCAAAAACTGTCTCTTTTATCAAAAAATAATTATCAAAAAGTGTTGAGATTTGGTACTGATTAGTCTAAACTGTTGTCTAGACGTGTAGACATCACTACTTCACTGTATAAGTTTCTCTGTTATGCACGTGTCTTTCTTTGAATTTAAAACTTTGAAACCAGAGAAATAAAAGTTTCATTGCTGATGCATTGATCACACCTCGTCTATCTAGATAGCTAACTAGTTCAGTGTGTGTGTGTGTGTGTCTGTCTGTGTGTATGTGATTGACTAAAACATCAATCAACAAATGTTGTATAGCAACGTACATATACAAATATATGCGGAACATAGTCAAACATAATGACGACTTCAATGAACGAACGAATACACTTCTATGATATAATATAATATAATATAATATATAATCTCTCACACTTTATTCTTGAAAGGGTGATGTTGGTTGTGTGTGAAAGATGAGTTGGAGACGGCGACAGACTGCTATATTGACCCAAAGTTCTTCTGACCATAGCAGCACTTCTTCCTCATCTTGGCTGGGGTTGCTCAACCGTGGGTCACTGGGTCAAAACCCTCTGTCTGCCGCTGGCTCTCGCTTCGGTATCTTGTCTCCAACTAACTCGAACCGCCCCGGGCACCTGGTTATATTATTGTCTTACATACACCTGCTTCCGCAGTTCATCCACTTATTTACACAGGTGCATCTCTTGATTGACGGCTCGGTCGAGGCTCAATATATAACACAAATTAATACATTTTTATTTCTTTAATTAATACATTTTTATTTCTTTAATTTTTATTTCTTCTGTTTTTTCAACAAACTTTCCACTTATGGAAAGTTTGTTGAAAAAACAGAAGTTTCTAAGTCTTTTCTTGCAAGAAAATATTATATTAATCAGAACGTAAACATTTTAAGAGAGAAAGTGAAGGCATAAAGGATATGTTGCAGTTTGTGATTGTCTGACTCTAGATGTATATTTTGTGTGTGTGTATGATACCTTTGTGTGAGTATGTCACTGTGAGAGAGAAAGTATTTTTTATGAGTTAATATATAAGCGGCGACTACTAAAATTTTTTATCACCCAGTGAAGACTGTAATAGCATTACAAATAGATCTATGTAACCAGTATTTTTATTCAATTAAAAATAATTAAGGGATACTGAAATTAAATGCCTACTTGAAGGAGCAGAATGTTAGATTTTCACCCAAAAGAAATTGTAAAAAGTTTTTCAGCAGACTTACGAAATGGATCCGTAAATCTACAAGAGAATTATCTATTGCTTCGCTTATTTATAGGATTAAGGTAGATTTATAGGATTAAGGTAGATTCAAAATCAGATGAAAAATAAAGTTTTTAACAATGAAAGAGGAAAAGGATTTTCTTCATTATTTTGGGTTTTGATCCATCAAAATATTAGCCGCAAATCAAAAATTGTCGTGTTGAGGTCTCAGAAAATTTCAAAACTAACACGCAAACGCTGATTCGTTATTAAATGAAAAAATACAGATAGAAAAATTACGGATTTTTGAGTCAATTTTTTTTTTTTTTTTTGCACAAAAATTAACACTTTTTAAATATAGAAATTAGTTGATCTATCTATCTATCTATCTCAGTCTGTTCATATCTATCTATCTATCTATCTCAGTCTATTCATATCTATCTATCTGTCTATCTATCTATCCCTGTCTGTTCATATCTATCTATCTATCTATCTATCTATCTATCTATCTATCTATCTCAGTCTATTCATATCTATCTATCTATCTATCTATCTATCTATCTATCTATCTATCTATCTCAGTCTATTCATATCTATCTATCTATCTATCTATCTATCTATCTATCTATCCCGGTCTGTTCATATCTATCTATCTATATATATATCTCAGTCTATTCATATCTATCTATCTATCTATCTATCTATCTATCTATCTATCTATCTATCCCGGTCTGTTCATATCTATCTATCTATCTATCTATATATCTCAGTCTATTCATATCTATCTATCTATCTATCTATCTATCTATCTATCTATCTATCTATCTATCCCGGTCTGTTCATATCTATCTATCTATATATATATCTCAGTCTATTCATATCTATCTATCTATCTATCTATCTATCTATCTATCCCGGTCTGTTCATATCTATCTATCTATCTATCTATCTATATATCTCAGTCTATTCATATCTATCTATCTATCTATCTATCTATCTATCTATCTATCTATCTATCTATCTATCCCGGTCTGTTCATATCTATCTATCTATCTATCTATCTATCTATCTATCTATCTATCTATCTATCTATCTCAGTCTATTCATATCTATCTATCTATCTCAGTCTATTCATATCTATCTATCTATCTATCTATCTATTTATCCCGGTCTGTTCATATCTATCTATCTATCTATCTCAGTCTATTCATATCTATCTATCTATCTATCTATCTATCTATCCCGGTCTGTTCATATCTATCTATCTATCTATCTATCTATCTATCTCAGTCTATTCATATCTATCTATCTATCTATCTATCTATCTATCTATCTATCCTGGTCTGTTCATATCTATCTATCTATCTATCTATCTATCTATCTCAGTCTATTCATATCTATCTATCTATCTATCTATCTATCTATCTATCTATCCCGGTCTGTTCATATCTATCTATCTATCTCTATATATATCTCAGTCTATTCATATCTATCTATCTATCTATCTATCTATCTATCTATCCCGATCTGTTCATATCTATCGATCTATCTATCTATCTATCTCAGTCTATTCATATCTATCTTTCTTTTTGTCTCCTCTCTCTTTCTCTCTGTCTGTTTGTCTGTCTCTCTTTCCTTCTCTATCGCTCTCTCTCTCTCTCTCTCTCTTGTCTCCTCTTTAATCGCCGAGCAAGTAGTTGGAGGGCTATCATGTTGCCATGTTGATTAATTTCTTTAGAAGATAGCGTGCAGTTCTGTATTTCAGGGGCTACCAATCGGGTGGCTGAAAAGAAAAGAGGGGACTGTAGTGTGGGTGGAGGATAACTTCCGGTAGACAATTGCTCTATCTATTTCCTGGCGTCACGTGTTAGTCGCCAGACAGAATAATCAATTGTCAAATGTCATTTGTTTGTCTTTATTTCTGTAATATTTTACTCCAATTTTTCATTAACTTTTTTGCTTTCTAAATGATTTTTTTAAATGTTTATTTATTAATTGCTGTTGTATTTGTAAGCGTGTATCAAAAGTATTTTCTTTTTTTTTTACTCAGTGTTACCCAGTTGGCAAGGTTTCAACTACCCTGACTCTATCTCTTACAGAAAAGTAAGACCACCCTAAAAGGGTTGTCCTAGCTAGGACACTAAAATGCATCTGGTGCTCAGGCTCCAGTTCTAGACCTCTAGGAAGTGTAGAATACCCCTTCATTGCAATTACTCCCAGGTCCACGATATCTCTTATTGAAAGTACTTATTAAGTTCCCATCTATAGGTCGAAAAGATATGTTTAAAAATTATTATTTTCAGAAAGTATGATAAGTTTCCAGACTTTTTTGTATAGGCACTTTTATTGATAGTACACACATGAAACTATACACCCTTTCCAAGTAATCTCCTCCGGTTGCAATGCTGTTGTTCTACCGTTTCAATATCTTCAGGAAGGCCCCATGGAAGTCCTCTTGTGTGAGCGTGTCAATGACCTTCGTCACAGCCTTTTTCATCTCCTCAATTGTCTCATAACGACAGCCTCTGAGTTTACGGAATAACCAAAAGTCACTGGACTATAGGGAGGCTGAGGAACTGTCTTGATGCCCATCTTGGTCAAATAGTCTGTGACAAGGATGGAGTTGTGGACTGGTGCATTGTCCTGCTGGAAATGCCACTGACCCGATTTGAAGAGTGCTGTCCTCTTCCGACGGAATCTCTTCCTGAACTACCTTAAAACCTCAACATAGTAACCCTTACCTTTTGGCCAATCAACTCTGGTGTATTGACTTCCTTACTCCTCCCACACCTCTCATCGTTCCTCACAGACTCCCCGTCTTCCTTGAACCTCCTATGCCACTCAAAAACTGATGCTCGAATCATGAAAGATGGTCGAAAAGCAGTGTGAAGCATTCGATACGTTTATGTGGCATTTTTTCCAAGTTCAGAATAGAATTTTACTGTATATCGTTCTTCTAAAGTGTCCTCACGTCCAGATTGCATTTTTGAAATTCACCAGCTGTGACAATCAAGCTTTAGTAGGGTGTATTCCAATTGCTGCTGTAGCTGTTGATTTGAACCTGAAATCATAAAAATTGGTCTGTCATCTCATAAGATGTATAGCAATAACATAGTGAATTCTCAAGAGTCTACGACAATTTTAAATACCTGTACAAAAAAGTCTGGAAACCTATCGTATGCACCTCGTAATAGTATTAGATAAAAATTATATAACTGTAAGTAAGGTGTTAGTGATTGATGGGAATACTTGAAGCAATGCAACCGCGCAAACTAAAATAATCATTTAACTCTTATTATCCAATAGGAATAATAACTTAATAGTTTTAAAGAATCTGAATTCAGCATTTGATAACCCAACAAGAATTGACATGTCGTAAATCAACCAACCAATCCAAACCTTTTTTTATGTACATATTTTCAGATGGTCCACTAGACTATTAATTTTACGACATGTGAAATTTTCATATCAGTCTGAACTCGTGGTTTTCCCTTGGAGCCTAAGTGACAGCAAGTCTCATCTGATCTCCAGGAATCTTCTGAGTATGGAAACTGATTTTAGCAGTGCTGGAGTCTAGAAGGTCTTGATTCTTCCTCTGGTCTCAACTTCCTAGATTCTTGCGGACTGTTTCAACAACGACTGTTATTAGTGTCACCTTTATGTTTCTCTTCTTTTTCAACTCTCTAGCAAGGTCTAGATATTTATACAGTATTTTGCTTTATTTTATTCCCCCTCCTGCACTCTGCTGAAACAACAAAATCCACTAAACAAGTTATTATCTTCTAGTTAATTATCACTAGATCTGATCTTCAGGCCAGAATTTGATGGTCAGTTTGTACTTGAAAGTTCCAGACAATTTTATGCGTCTTTTTTTTTTCTTGTATATATTCTAGTTTGTATTTGTACAATTTGTAATCATGTTCAAATTTTAATCCCTTGCACAATTCCCAGTGAATCACCTTTCCTACCTAGTCATGTCTAGTGTTGTACTCCTTTTGTGCTAGTTTGCTGTATTCGCTTATTATGTAATTAACTGTTTCATTTCTTTCACAAAATAATCTACACTTGTTATTCTTCTGTGTATTACAAATTTTTGCTTCGATACAGTTCTTATGACGTATAAGTAATGTGAGCAACCTTAGTCGAAGGCGATCCGAAGGTCCCTTTCATTAGCTACTACACCGAGGTGTATGGAAGGGCACTACTCCTTTCCCTGGATTGCTCCACTTCACCCTTGATCTGTACCTTATAATGCAGAGTGCTAAGCAAGGCAGCATCAAGTGCCATTTTTGAATCTTTGGTATGACTCGACCTGGGATTGAACTCCCTTCTACCGAACCATTCATAAACACTCCACTCATTGACACAGTCAAATGGGACTCTAGTATACGCCCACTGCACCTCTACGGAGGAGTAAGAACACCCCCGCCAGCGAGTGTCATGATATGACTCTAAAGCATCTGATGGTGGGGCTCTCATCCTGGAACTTTGGGGAATGTACAGTATCCCTTCACTGTCATTATTTCCAAGTCCACTTTGACCTGGAGCGAGAGTACCTGTTAGAGTCTCATGAATGGGTCAAATAGAATTGTTTAATAATTTTTTTTTACTTGGAACCATTTAACTCAGTTCAAAGAAATAAATAATGATGAATAGAATTGTTAGTATCAAGTAGTAATGCTTGAAACTATTTAACTGTGTGCAAACAATAAATAGCAATGCTTGAAACTATTTAAGTGTGTGCAAACAATAAATAGCAATGCTTGAAACTATTTAACTGTGTGCAAACAATAAATAGCAATGCTTGAAACTATTTAACTGTGTGCAAACAATAAATAGCAATGCTTGAAACTATTTAACTGTGTGCAAACAATAAATAGCAATGCTTGAAACTATTTAACTGTGTGCAAACAATAAATAGCAATGCTTGAAACTATTTAACTGTGTGCAAACAATAAATAGCAATGCTTGAAACTATTTAACTGTGTGCAAACAATAAATAGCAATACTTGAAACTATTGAACTGTGTGCAAACAATAAATAGCAATGCTTGAAACTATTGAACTGTGTGCAAACAATAAATAGCAATGCTTGAAACTATTTAACTGTGTGCAAACAATAAATAGCAATACTCGAAACTATTTAACTGTGTGCAAACAATAAATAACAATACTTGAAACTATTTAACTGTGTGCAAACAATAAATAGCAATACTTGAAACTATTTAACTGTGTACAAACAAATGAGCTCTGGCTTAATAAAGAAATAATGTTTCCTACCCATTGAGACCGGGTTTCAATCCCTGATCAAGTCATACAAAAGACTCAAAAAATGGTACTTGATTCAGCATTATAACGTACGGATCAAACCAGGGAATGAAGTAGCGCTCTTCCCGACACCTCAGTGTAGTAGCTATTAAAAAGGGAGCCTTCAGGTCACCCTCGACTGGGGTCGCCAACATTACTTACAAACTATTCTCTTAAGATTTTTGTATTATATATATATGGAAGTATTTTTATGGAAGTAAATAATGGATTGTAATCCTACAATATATATATATATATATATATATATATATATATATATATATATATATATATATGTAGGATTTTGTATTAAATAATCATCAAGGATTGATTTGCCATTAAACCAAATAACCTAATCTAATCCAAGCCGTATAATCGCCTGCAAAACTACTCACACACACACACACACACACGGACACACACACACAACTCTCTCTCTCTCTCTCTCTCTTTCTCTCTCTCTTCCCTTTCTATTCCTATTCTTCTTTTCTCGTTCTTTCCCTCTTTCTCTCTGCCCTCTCCCGTTTTCTTTTAACTTTTAGCACCCTCTTCTCTTCCTTTTCTTTCTCTCTCTCTCTCTATGGTGTTTATTCTCTAACTCTCTCTCGTTTCCATTCCTGTATTTCTCTCTCCTCGCTCTCTTTTTCCCTTCTGTTCTTTCCTCTCTTCCTGTTCTCTCTTTTTTGCTCTTTCTTCTCTTTCTGCTCTCACGATCTCACGTTTCCATTCCTGCATTTCTCTCTCCTCGCTCTCTCTTTCCCTTCTGCTCTCTCTCTCTCTGTCATTATGACATTTCGGTATTAAATACTCCAACAAGATTTGGCATACCGTAACACTAAATAATCAACTGTTTTATCCCTTGTGCTTCAACCAATCGTATCTTGGAATGAGCTGCGTTGAGTGTCAAAGAGAAAATTTACGTTTCCTTCACTTCCCTACGTCTCAGTCTCAATACTTTTTAAAAATATACTTCATAGACGGATAGTGCTCATCTTTGGTAGTCAACTTTGCTCATGAGAATGCGTAACAGAAGGTTTTGTCACACCATTCGGTTGACGTCTCATTGGGTGCTCCTTTCATATGGCCTTGTGCCACATCTAAGCAAAAAGCTTAGTAAATTTCCATTCGGTTGACGTGATTTACCAACGCAAAGAAGAATTATTGTAAGCAATATATTTTCTCTTTCGTTAGTCATGGTTTGATTATTATTTGAAATGTTCTCTGACATGATAATAAACACAAATATTATGCCGAGGCTCAGTTGGCCTTGTGCCATACTAAGGTAAACATTAAAAAAATCTATATATTTATCCAACCCTTTTTGCAAGAGCAGAATTTAACGTAAGGTCATTTTTTAAAGCGGATTTTCACAGATTTGAATTAAGATTTTTCCATTTCCAGTCGTCACACCAAGGCTAAAGAACCCAGTCTGCCCAACTATTTACCCAGAGGCGGAGGGAGAATAATTGGATTCACATCTTTCCCAAGGGTATTAGCGCTATGGGAAATGTAATTAGTCTTGTCCAGCATTTGAACTCGTGTTGCCGTGTCCATTTCGTAAGACGATAAGCAGTGCACCACGAGCACCACCAAGAATTTATGTGAAGGTATTACCTAATTCCTACGGTGCTGGAATGTAGTACAAAGTCTGTTTAATATGGTAACCCCGCAAGAAGCAAGCCTTCCGGGGGGATGCAAAATAGTTCAGCTCTGTCCACACTACCGTTTTGGGTCACCTCTGGCGTCAGGCAATACACTCGGCCCTTGCCCTTTTTAGATGAGGGGGAAGATACTTCTTAAAAATGAACTGATTAATTTTAGCTATAGATATTTACCCAACCTCCTACTCTGGTCGGTGTAATGTGAGCACCCCAAAGCGAGGTTTGGTTTGGTTTGGTTTGGTTTTATGGCATATCAACCAATATAGGTTATTTAACGCCAAATCCATTTTTATGTAAATAATCTGTTCTATTGAAAACAGTTCAGTTTAGCATAAGTACACAGTTTAATTGTCAAAAAACATTTCCATTTCAAACTATTTAAGCAGTTATATGTAATAATTCGGTTAAGTGTAAATACATTTTTAATGTCAAAAACAGTTCTATTTGAAATAATTCAGTTAAGCATAAGCACGCAGTTTAAGTGTAAGTACGGTTTAATTGTCAAAAACGTTTCTACTTCAAGCTATTCAGTTTACTCAATACATTTTAGCATAAGTATGCTGTTAGTTCTATTTAACCCATAGATAGGGCCCTATCAGGTGCTACCACTCCGGGCCAGAGTGGACAGTGGAGCGATGGCAATGAAGGTGTACTCCGCATTCCCCAAAGCTCCAGCATTGTTGGAACCTCACCATCAGATTGTTTAGTGTCATATCCAGGACACTCGTTAGAGGAGGTCTTACCCCTTTGCAGAGGTGCAGTCAGTGTATTCTACAGTCCCAGCTGACTGGGCAATACACAGATTTAAATGTCAAACAGTTTTATTTCAGATAATTCAGTTCAGCCTAAGTACACAGTTTAGACGTCAAAAACAGTTCTATTTCGAGCAACTCATTTCAGCACTAGTACGCAATCTCAATGTCAAACCAGTTCTATTTTAAACAATTCAGTTAAGCATAAATAGGCAGTTTAAATGCAAAAATCAGTATAGTGAAAGAAGCACGTAGTTCTATTTAACCCATAGATAGGACCCTTATCAGGTGCTACCTCTCCGGGCCAGAGTGGACCTGGGAGCGATGGCAATGAAGGGGTACTCCGCATTCCCCAAAGCTCCAGCATTGATGGAACCTCACCATCAGATTGTTTGTTGTCATATCCAGGACACTCTTTGCGGGTATCTTACTCCTCTGCAGAGAAGCAGTCGGTGTATTCTACAGCCCCAGCCGACTGGGCTATTTGATTCTAGTAAAAATGTCGGTGTTTACTTACAACATAATGAATGTAGCTAAAAACGGCACAACACAATGAATATAGCTAAAAAAGCCACAACATAATGAATGTAGCTAAAAAAAGGCACAACATAATGAATATAGCTAAAAACGGCACAACCAGCCCGTAAACTTACTAAAACATTAAAGGTATCATATTTAAATTCATCCAACTCTCAAAACATTTTATGCAACGATATAAAAGTGGATAACGGCCTACGTAATTCAAATGATAGACATCTATCTTTTCTGTCAATCAAAAAGAAGGGAATAAGGAATATTCTTAAAATGCTGCCACTCAAGTTCTACAGATAATGTTATTTCCTGCGTGACAAATTTTAATAGAGGTGGTGTCCTCGTAGTGTAATGGTTAAAGCGATGGACTGCGGAATCGTTGTAAGCGAGTTCGAACTCCAGTCACGCTATTACGTTCACTTTCGGACAAATATCCTTGGGAAAGGTATGAACCCCCTTATCCTCCCATCTATGGGTTAGATAGTACCACTACTATTCTATGGCTCTGGCATTAAATAACCTACAAGGGTTGATATGCCATTAAACAAAGAAACCAAACCAAACCTCAATAGAGTAAAAGTAAAAAGGTCTTTTTGTCAAGAGACTACGCTGGCCTTCTCAACATCAAATCTGCAATCAAAAGGACCACTTCTTTTTACATTAAAGTTCTGCTGAAAACATCAGTTCTGGCAAGATCACCGAAGTTAAGCAGTCATGAATTTATTCACTACCTAGATGGGTTACTACTTCAGTAACAGCAGGTACTGTAAACAAACTGAGGCCAGTGTGCCATATCAAAGCTAAGTTTAGTAAAATAACAACTAAGCGTTCCCGTTAGATCACCAAAGTTAAGCAACAATGAGCTAGTTCAATAGTTAGATTGGTGACCATATAACTGTAGGTACTGTAAGCAACCTGAAGCCTGTTTACCATATCTAACTAATGAGCAGGAGTCCTCGTGGCGTAACGATTAAAGTGCTGGACTGCGACCTCAAAGAAAGCGGGTTCGAACTACAGTCGTGTTGTTACGTTCACTTTCCAACTAATACTCTTGTTAAAGGCATGAACCCCCTTATTCCCTCTGCTCTGGGTTAAATAATGTCGCTGTTGTTATTCTACAAGGATGGCTTTGGCATTAAATAACCCACGAAGGTTGATGTACTTCTAAATAAAGAAACCAATCTAAATAAAGCTAAGTCAATTGCAACATGGACAGGTATTGATTTACTCTAAACAATAATCACGTTCAGTGTTCGATGGTTGGGTGGTTGAGTTTTATGGCATATCAATCTTTGTAGGTTATTTAACGCCAAAACCATTTTTATGTAAATAATCAGTTCTTTTTAAAGCAATTTAGTTTAGCTTGAGTACAGAGTTTGATTGTCAAAAACAGTTCAATTTCAAACATTTCAGTTTAGCATAAGCACACAGTTTAAATGTAAATTCAGTTTAGTTGGTTAGTTGGGTTTTATGGCACATCAACCTTTGTATGTTATTTAACGCCAAATCTATTTTATGTAAATAATCAGTTCTATTCAAAACAATTCAGTTTAGCATGAGTTCACAGTTTAATTGTCAAAAACATTTCTATTTCAAACTATTCAGTTTATTCAAACAGTTATCAATAACAATTCAGTTTAGTGAAAGTACAGTTTCAATGTCAAAAACAGTTCAATTTCAAACAATTCAGTTTAGCATAAGCACACAATTTAAATGTAAGTACAGTTTATTGTGAAAAACATATCTATTTCAAGCCATTCAGTTTTATCAAACAATTCAGTTTAGCATAAGTATGCCGTTAGTTCTATTTAACCCATAGATAGGACCCTGTCAGGTTCTACCACTCTGGGCCAGAGTGGACCTGAGAGCAATTGCAACGAAGGCGTGCTCCGTATTCCCCAAAGCCCCAGCATTACTGGGACCTCACCATCAGACTGTTTAGTGTCATATCCAGGACACTCATTGGGGGGGTCTTACCTCTCTGCAGAGGATCAATCAGTGTATTCTGCAACCCCCAGCCGACGGAGCAAAGTGTTCGATGAGTAGCAACTTAAGTAACAGCAGCCTCTGTAAGCAACCTGAGGCTTGTATGCCATATTTGTGCTTAGCTTAATAAATAACACCAATCAGTCCTTGCTAGATCTCTGAAGTCAGGCAACAATGTTGGTTTGTTAGTTGGTTGTTTCAACCCTTTTTGGGTCATTAAAGGAATTAAATTTCAAACAATTCAGTTTAGTATAAGTATAGTTTTAGTTTACAGTTACATGTCAAAACAGTTCTATTTCAAACAATTCAGTTTAATATAAGTATAGTTTTGGTTTACAGTTACATGTCAAAACAGTTCTATTTCAAACAATTCAGTTTAATATAAGTATAGTTTTGGTTTACAAACAGTTAAATGTCAAAGTTCTATTTCAAACAATTCTGTTAAGCATAAATACACAGTTTAGTTCTATTTCAAACAGTTCAGTTTACTTTAAGTACGCAGTTTCACTCTCAAAAATAGTTCTATTTCAAACAATTCAGCTTAGCATAAGTACACAGTTTAGTTCTATTTGACCTATAGATAGGACCCAATAAGTTTTTACCACTCCGGGCCAGAGTGGCCCCGGGAGCGATGGCAATGGAGGAGTACTCCGCATTCCCCAAAGCTCCTGCATTACTGGAACTTCACCATCAGATTGTTTAGTGTCATACCTGTACACTCGATGTGGAGGGGGAGTCTTACTCCTCTGCAGAGAAGCAGTCGGTATATTCTATAGTCCCAGCCCACCGGGCAAAACAATAATTTGATAGGTAACCACGTAACTATAGCTATCGTAATCATCCATAGGCTTGTGTGCTGTATTTAAGCAAAGCTTAGTAAAACAACAACCAGCTCTTCCTGTTAGATTTCTGAAGTTAAGCAGTCATGAATCTGTTCAATTCTTAGATGAGTGACCACGTAACAGCAGCTGATGTAAGCAGCCTGATTCTTGTGTGCCATATTTAAGCAAAGCTTAGTAAAATAACATCCTGGAGTTCCCGTAAGATCCCTCATGCATAGTTGATAACAGCAATTATCCTGTTCAGTACTAAGAAAGGTGATATTGTTTCGAAGCTAAAGCCTCTGTGTCGAACTAAGCAAAGCGTCGTAATTAATAATTTACAAAGACTCTTTTTCTTCAAAAAAATTCTGCAGAAATTAACAATGCCAAAATTTTCTGGATTACAACACATACATTATTCAAATAGGAATAATCATTTTAATCAAGCAAAAAGAAATGTAGAAAAATAATTTCCTTTATGCAACAGTGATCTACAATATTGCCTCTTAATAAATACATCACTACCAAACAACCCAGTCAGCAGGGCTGTGAAATAGGTCAACCGCATCTCTCGGGGGGGGGGGATAAGACACACCCCTCTAACGAATGTCCTAGATATGACACTAAGCCATTTAATGGTGAGGCTACAGTCTTGGAGTTTGGAGGAATGTAGAGTACCGCTTCATTGCAATTACTTCCGGGTCCACTCTTACCAGGAGTGTTAGAGACTGTTAGAGTTCCATCAATGGGTCAAATAGAACTAATCTCCCAGCTATGACACTAAACCGCATCTGATGATGAGGATTCAGTGCTGGAGTTTGGGGAGAATGTGGAGTACCCTTAATTGCCATTACTCCACGGTCCACTCTGACCTGAGTGGTGATAACAGTTGATGTCCCACCTATAGGTCAAATAGAACCGTCTAACCATTTAACAATGTGTAAGGAAATGACGGATGTTGAATTGTTAGTGCTACATAGCAATACTTGAAAGCATTTAACTGTGTGCAAATAAATGGGTAATGTTAGATAGAATTGTTAGTGTGAAATAATAATACTTGAAAGCATTTAACTGTGTGCAAGTAAAACTATTCGGGTGAGATAGCGATACTTGAAACCATTTGATTGTGCAAATAGATAATTATTTAAAAAGTCAAAGTAAAGTTGGCGACCTTAGTCGAGGGTGACCCGAAGGCTCCCTTTTCAATAGCTACTACTCCGAGGTGTAGGGGAGGGCGCTAATCCTTTCCCTGGATTGCTCCACTTTACCCTTGATTCTTACCTTATAGTGCTGAGCAAGGCGGCATCAAGTACCATTTTTTGAGTTTTCGGTATGACTCGACCTTGGATTGAACCTCGGTCTTCCGGATCATTTGCAAACACTCTACTCATTCGGCTAATAATTAATACTAAGTACAATTATTCGTGTTTGGAATACTTGAAGCCATTTAACTGTACAAAGAAATAATCAATACTGAATAGAATTATTAGTGTTAGACAGCAATTCTTAAAAACGTCTGTGTACAGAAAAATAATTAATATTAAGTAGAATTATTCGTGTTAGATTGGAATACTTAAAACCATTTAACAATGTTCAAACAAATGAACCCTGGCTTGTTTAAAATGTTACCTACAAACTATTCGTTTACAAATCATATATATTTAATATTTGTATAAACAGGATTTGGCATTAAATGACCTACAATGGTTGATATGCCATAAAACTCAACCAATTTATACCAAAAACGGATATTATTAGACATTGTCTATTACTAAACACTATAATAAAAAAACACTCAAAACAAAAACAGAAAAATGAATATATAGTAGTCCAAAAATAAGTACTATATACGCAAAATGTCATATATTAATTATATTTTCAAACTAAAATTGTTTTTTTCAGCAATATTATAACATAAGGTTCAGAAATAAACAATATCAAATAAAACCCGTTTTAGAGAATAATATTCCATAAGAAATTATAAAAACTTGCTATCTTTTGTTTAGATGAAAATTAACTTTTTATTTAAAAAATTGTTTGAGATGTACTTATTTATAACTGATACTGTAATACCTAATAATATCCGTTTTAATTGTATAATGTCCTACCTGAAATAATAAAATCCTAATATCTTTGCTTTGGAAGAAAATTTACCCATTATTTAAGAAAATCATTTGGGTTGCACTTATGGACGATACTGTAATAATTAATAGTATCCATTTTGATTGTATAATGTTCCACTAGAAATAATAAAATCCTGCTATCTTTGATTTTGCAAAAAATTGCTTGATGGGAACTTCATGAGAATGCTGCGTGCTGTCTTGAACAAATCCAGGAAGCAGCATTCCACAAAACAGTAGCTGTATGGCCACTTAGTCCCATCTCACAAGTAAGACGAACAAGACATGTTCAATAATCCTGGTGAAACTGGGAGGAATTGATGAGTGACGTTCTCTATGGACTACTATACATGGACACACAAGTGTTGGTTCTGTGCGAACACTCGATGCCGACTTGAGAACTCGCCAAGGCGGTGACTGATAGGGACGGATAGCGGGAAAGCGTCAACAGAATCCGTGTTAATGGCATGACTTGATGATGATAATGATGATCTTAAACTTTTTATAAAAATGGTTCGTTTGAGGGTGGTCTATAATGATTTATATTTAGAATAGACAAACAAAAATACATTTAGATATCTTATTATTTACTCATTAGTTTTTCACATCAGCGTTAGCTGATGATCTTTCACTGGAGTTTGAGTGACAGCAAGTCTCCTCAAGTCTCCAGGACTCTTCTCAGTATTCTGGCTGTTCTCAATAATGTAGTAGTTTGAATGGTCTCCACTCGTCCGCCAACCCCCAAGTCCTCCACTCCCTTTAGTAATCCTTTAGTTACTGTTCCAAACGCAGCAATTACAATTGGTATAATTATCACCTTATTGTTCCATATCATTATTATTATTATTTACTTCTTGAGAGTTTTTCACATCAGTTTTAGCTGATGGTTTTTCACTGGTGTTTGAGTGACAGCAAGTCTCCTCAAGTTTCCAGGACTCGTCTCAGAATTCTGAATGTTCTCAGCAATGCTGTCATTTGGATAGTCTCTACTCGTCCGCCAACTTCCAAGTCCTCCAGGCCTTTTAATAATCATTTAGTTATTGTGTCAAAAGATCAATCACGGTTGGTACAATCGTCACTTTCATGTTCCACAGCTTTTTCAATTCTCTTGTAAGGTCTATGTACTTATCCTTCTTTGCGCATCAATTATTATTATTATCATTATTATTATAATCACTTTTTTCTTGCAAGTTTTTCACACTAGCCTTAGCTGGTTGTTTTTCACTGGAGTTTAAGTGACAGCAAGTCTCCTTAGGTCTCCAGGACCCTTCTAAGTATTCTGGCAGATCTTAATAATGTTTTAGTTTGGATGGCCTCGATTCGTCCTCCGATTTCCAACTTTCCTGCTCCCTTAGCAAGCCTTTTAGAGATCATTCCAAGTACTCCAATTACAATTGGTATTACCGTTACTCTCACGTTCCACAGCTTTCATAGTTCTCTGGCGATATCCAAATACTTATCTCTCTATTATTAAAACTGTTACCCCTTTGAGAGTTTTACACACCAGCGTTAGCAGATGGTTTCTCACAGAAGTTTTAGTGACAGCAAATCTCTTCAAGTCTCTAGGACTCTTCTCAGTATTCTTGCCAATCTCAACAGTGCTGTTGTTTGTATGGTCTCCACCCATCCTCTTATTTCCAAGTCCTTCAGTCCCTATATCAACCCTTTTGTGACTGTACCAAGACCACCAATTACAATAATTGTCACCTTCATGTTCATCAGTTTTTTTTTTCAAATCCCTAGCTAGGTCAAAGTACGTACACTTGTTTTTTCTTTCTTTCAATTTTGCTCTGAGGTCAGCCGGGCGGGACAGCAAAGTCTACAATTCGGCAAGTTCTCTCTCTCTCTCTCTCTCTCTCTCTCTCTCTCTCTCTCTCTCTCTCTCTCTCTCTCTTTGTTGATTATTACAAGGTCTGGTCGTCTGGCCTTGATTAGGTGATCCGTTTGTATCTCAAAATCTCAGAGGAGTTTGGGCGTCTCATTCTCCAGGTCAGATTATGTGTTTTGCATATACCATTTGTTAAACTTCTTGCACAATTCCCAGTGGATCACCTTGCCCACCCAGTCGTGTCTTATCTTATACTCTTTCTATGCAAATTTGCAGCATTCGCTTATTATGTGATTGATCGTTTCGTCTCTATCACCCGTAAACTACATCAGCTGTTTTGTTGCGTCTTCCTTGTGAGCTTTTCATGCCTGCGTCAGCTGTTGGTCTTTCACAAGAGTCTCAATGACAGCAAGTCTCTTCAGGTCTCCCGGACTCTTAATTAATTTTAACGGCTTGTCAAGGGAAGTAATGGTTGCCACTAGCGTAATGCAAGGCTCTTCAAATGAATTGAGCTCTCGGTAGCAGTTAAGCGGATATATGTAAACAAAACAAATGAGATACATAAGCGTTTAAATTTCATTCGCTTGCGCTGGTTTCCTCGTAGCTGAGTGGTAGAATCTTGGATTGGCGTTTCAGTTAGCCAAGTTTCGATCCCAGCTTCGGGAATCTAGCCTGTCTAGCCACACTGAAGAGTTGTGATACAATGAAACAGTCTGTCTGTGGATGACAATATATATCTATATGTGCGTGCGCGCCCGCGTCATAACTTATCGTTGAAAAGAAATGTACTTGACAATCTGAGTTCACATCCTGGTCGAAGCTGTTAGCATGTTTGTTTTGTTTGGTTTGATTTTATGGCAAATCAACTATTGTTGTTTATTTAATGCCAAGTCTGCATTCTCCAAAACTTCTGTATAATTGGAACCTCACCACCAGATTGTTTAGTGTCATATCAGGACATTCGTTGGGTGGGCGAGTCTTACCCCTCTGCAGAGATGCAGTCGGTGTATCCTCCAACCCCAGCCAACTGGGTCAGCTATTGTTCGAGGAAAAGGCATGAATATTCTGGTACCTTCGTCTGTGGGAAAATCGTAATGCAGACTGGGTCCTTTGGCGAGCAATCTAGGGGAAGAAATAAGATCCAAATCAGCTATTTTCCACTAATTAAGAAAATGACTTTATATCGCACCCTTGGACACAGACTGAGGATTTCGGTAAACACATATTCTCAAAACTATTTAACTTAATGTCACATCTAACCGATGAATGTGGGCGAATGACCCGGTCGTAATGATACATTAAAAACAAAAAGAATCAAGTTACTGGTCGGCATAATTCATGAAATAAAATGTTATTAATTTTCGCTTATATGATATCAATCTGAGATTCTGAGATACAAACGGATTCCCCGATCCCAGCCAGTAGAGAGGATTCCTAGTGGAGTTGTGGTTAACGTACTTCACTACGAAATCGTAAAAAACGAGTTCGAACTCAAGTAGCGGTAATACGTTTACTTTCAGACTAATACCCTTGGAAAAGGCATGAACCCCTTTAGGAGGTGCCCGTGGTGTAATGGTTATCGTTGTAGGAAATGGACACGGCGACACGAGTTCAAATCCTGGACGAGACTCATTGCATTTTCACATAGCAATGATAAAAGGTATGAATCCAATTATTCTCCCTCCAGCTATGGGTAAATAGTAGGACAGACTGGGTTCTTCAGCCTTGGTGAGGCAACTAGTCAAGGAGAAGGAATATTCTGACTTCAAACCTGTTAAACTCCCCTTTAAAAAAATTGACCTTGTGTCATATCCTGTCCGAGCCGAGGGGTTGGTAAATATGATGAACCCCTTTATTGCTTTTCTCCTAGCTATTGGTTAAATACTACCATTATTGTTCTGGCACAAGAATGGGTTTGACTTTAAATAACCTACGAAGGTTGATATCCCATTGAACAAAAAAAAAAAAAACAAACAAACCAATTAGAAGGCCAAACTCAGGTAGTTTACGAGATCTCTTGCTTAGATGTGGCTTAGATGTGCGACCTAATGGGCACTATGAATCGGTTACTTGTGTATGGTTTGCGAGTCTAGATTGTGTGTTAACCATTACACTACCCGAGGTGTCCAGGCCAAATCTAGAGCCAGTTAACAAGGAAAAATAAAAATAAATCCTCGTATTGTGGATTTCGCCGGGCCAACAGACCAGAGTAAAAGTGAAGGCGAAAAATTATATCTTGCCTGAGAGCAGAAACATTAGTGGAATATGAAGGTGACGGTGATACCAGTTAAAGTTGACGCACTTGGAACAGTCTCTCAAAAGCTTTTAAAAAAAGATTCGAGGAATTGGCATCTTTGTTTAATGGCATATTAACCTTCTTGGGTTATTCAATGCCAAAACTATCCTTCTCGAAGAACAGTAGTCGTATTATTTAACCCATAGCTGGGAGGATAAGAGTTGGTTTGTTTCTTTGTTTTATGGCATATCAACCTTTGCAGGTTATTTAATGCCAAAGCCATTCTCCAAGAAGAACAGTGGTGGTACTATTTAACCCATAGCTGGGAGGATATGGGGGTTCATACCTTTCCCAAGGGTATTTGCTCGAAAGTGAACGTAACAGTGCAACTGGAGTCCGAGCTCGCTTACTACGATTCCACAGTCCATCGCTTTAACCATTACACCATGAGGACAACCCCTCGAGGAATTGGAGATCAGAGACACCATCTAAACCATAAAGGCTGCAGCATTGTTAAAATTGGCAAGAATACTTAGAAGAGTCTTAGAGACCAGAGGGGACTTGGTGTCACTCAGATTTATTTGAGAGAACTACGCTGGTGTGAAAAACTTTTAGAGTGAAGAAAAAAACAAGCGAACATTGAAAACTAGCTCAAAAAGAGCATAAGACTAGACACGACTGGGCAGGGAAGGTGACACAGCGGGAATTATGCAAGAAATATAAATTTGACCATACTACCAAATGGTACATGAACAAACCAAAATCCGTCTTGAAGAATAAGACGCATAAAATTCACTAAGATTTTGACATTCAAAGAGATCACCTAATCCAGGTCGGAAGACAAAACCTTGTGATGATTAACAAAATAAAAAATAAAAATAAAGAAAAGAGAACGTGTTGTCTTGTGGATTTTGCCATCCCAGCGGACCACTGAGTGAAAATCAAAGAAAGCGAAAAGAAAGACAAGTACTTGGACCTTGCCAAAGAATAAAGAAATCTGTGGAACATGAGGGTGACGATGATCCCAATTGTAATTGGCACACATGGAACGGTCTCCAAAAGCTTAGAAAAAGGTGCTGGAAGAGTTGGCAATCGGAGAACGAATCGAGACTCTCCAAATTATAATATTGTGGAGATCGGCTAGAATACTCAAAAGTGTTCCATAGATCTGAGGAGACTTGTTGTCACTTTGACCCCCAGTGAAAGGCCGTCAGCTAACGTTGGAGAGATAAACTCGCAAGTATTTAAATTATAATTACCAATAGAAGTGCCCGTGGTGTAAAGGTTATCGTTGTAGGAAATGAACACGGCGACACGAGTTCAAATTCTAAACGAGACTGATTGCATCTCACATAGCACTAATACCTTTGGGAAAGGTATGAATCCGATTATTCTCCCTCCAGCTATGGGTAAATAGTAGGGCAGACGAGGTTCTTCTGCCTTGGTGAGGCAACTAGTCTAGGAGAAGGAAAACTCAGAATTCAAACCTGTTAAACTCCGCTTAAAAACAATTGACCTTGTGTCATATCCTGCCCGAGCGGAGGGGTTGGTAAATGTGGTTAAATTATAATTACCATCTGGTGAATTTTGTCATTCCAGTGGACCACAGAATGATAATGAAATGAATAATAAACCTTTTTAATCCTATTTACCAACCCCTCCGCTCGGGCAGGGTATGACACAAGGTCAATTTTTAAGCGGAGTTTAACAAGTTTAAATTCGGGGTTTTCCTTCTAGACTAGTTGCCTCACCAAGGCTGAAGAACCCAGTCTGTCCTACTATTTACCCATAGCTGGAAGGAGAATAATTGGATTCATACCTTTCCCAAGGTTATTAGTGCTATGTGAAATGCAATCAGTCTCGCCCAGGATTTGAACTCGAGTCGCCGTTTCCATTTCCTACGACGATAACCATTAACCATTACTGGCACCTCCATTTTAATAAAATAGATATAGCACTCAAACAGTACAAAAACAACAACAAAAAAAAAATCCCGGGAAGGTGATTAATCGATATGATCGAAAGCGGTTTGGAGCTGAAACTTGGGCTACTTCTTTATCAACTGGACTGTGATACAAAGAAACTAGTGTCAAATACCCTACACGGTCGGTTCATTGGTCGTAGGTCGATTGTCTATTTTTTTCCCCCGGTAATTTGTTGATCTTATCTGCAAACGGAAATATCTGTCACTCTATCCATAGGCAATAAATTATATTCTCGCCATCATATCTTATTTTTCTCTTTCCTGTGAGACCACTTTGTTGGAGTTATCTTGCGACTGCATTGAATCTGCTAAGTTCATCGTCGCCGGCTAAGCTAGTATATTACGTTAGTTTCTGTGTTAAATGGAATATTAACATTCGTGGGTTACTTAATGCCAAATCTCTCCTTGTAGAAGAACAGCATTGATACTATTCAACCCAAAGCTGGGGGGGGATGAGTGGGGTTTATACCTTTATGAAATAACCCACACGGTGGGCTAGTTGACCGTTGATCTATCTGTCTAGTGAGAATCCCGTTATTTCTTCTTACACCCGGCTGGGTGGGCATTTCACAAGTTGAACAAGAAATAGCGATAAAAAAAAAAACAACAAGCAGAGGGAGGAAAGAATGAAAAAACAAAACCACGGATTCAACACAGCATAAAAAGACGAGAGCTGCGACATCAAAACTGCTTCTAAAATGCTGACTTACACTGGTCAAACGTCCGATCTCTGACTACTATGACCCTATGCTGTCTTCTGTGTCAACGTGGCCATTCTGACGTACCCGAACCCATCTCTGCCTGCGTCTCTCACCTGCTTGTATTCTCCAGCTCCGACTGCTGGTCTCTGAATGAGTGTGTTAGACTGACCAATGTCCTTGGTCGTTGCCACCCCTACTTCCAGTCTCGGTTCCTCACGCAGATTCACATGGGCTCCCGCAGGCACAGCTCTTAGTCTATTTTTGGTGCCAAGACCTCCCACATGTAACCCATACAAAGAGACAATCCGACGCCGTCCAAAGATGCAGATGATAAAACTTTTCTGGACATACTTTTTTTTATTGAGGACCGGCTCATTAGTCTTGTGGGTAGACTGTTCGCCTATGGTCCGGGAGACCTGGGTTCAATCCTAGGTCGCGTCATACCAAATACTTTAAAAATGGTACTTGATACCTCCTTGCTTAACACTCAGCAATATAAGGTATGTATCAAGAGTAAATTGGAGCAATCTAGGGAAAGGAGTAGCGTCCACCCCTACACCTCGGTGTTGTAGCTATTGAAAAGGGAGCCTTCTGGTCACCCTCGACAACGGTCACCAACTTTACTTACTTGCTTATATTATAAATTGAATTGAATGAATTGCTGGTCGTGATAATTTAATCCAGAGTACTTTAGATTCTAACAGCGACCTACAACACGCATAGAGATCCACACACACAAACACACACACATATATATATATGCACATTATTTGTGCCTCGCTAGGAAGAAAGATAGATTAAAGATACATAAGATCATAAAAAAACTGAATATATATATATATATATAGTCCATAGTCGAGGGTAACCCGAAGGCTCCCTTTTCGATAGCTACTACAATGTGTAGGGGAGGGCGCTACTCCTTCCCTGGATTGTTCTACTTTACCCTTGATCCGTACCTTATAATGCTGAGTGTTAAGCAAGGAGGCATCAAGTACCATTTTTTGAGTCTTTGGTATGACTCGACCTGGGATTGAACCCAGGTCTCCCGGGCCATTGGCGAACACTCTAACCCCTAGGCCATATATATATATATATCTGGTGGTGTAACGGTTAGCAAGCTAGACTAGCAAACCTACACGAGTGAGTTCGAGTCTCATTGGGCGCCCCATTCATTCGGCCTTGTACCACATCGAAGTAAAGAGCTTTGTAAATTACTATATATATATATATTCGTAGAAAGTAATTATTTATCTCGACCCGGAAATACGAAGAATAGTGCGAAGACTTGAACATCTTCACTCGAAAATCATAAAAAAGTGGCAGTCCATGGTATTTACCAGTACTAGTCAACATAACAATTTGCTGCCTAAAAATACATATATATATATACAGACATGCATACAAATATATACACACACATGTACGTATATATATATAACCAACCCATTCGTAAAACGAGATTCGACACAGACAATCTTTAGTAAGTTTGAATTCAGAGTTTTCTTTCTCTTAGATAGGTTGCCATTCCAAGCTTGAAGAGCTTAGTCTGCCCTACTATATACCTATAGCTTGAGGAAGAATGGTTGGATTCATATCTTTCCCAAGGGTATCAGCATTTTGTGAAATGTAAATAACCTCGTCTAGGTTTTTAACCTAGATCACCGAGCATTTTTCTCCAGTGATAAACATTACTCAACGAACACCTCCATTATATATATATATATATATATATATATATATATATATACGTGTGTGTGTGTGTGTGTGTTTGTGTGTGTGTGTGATATATATATATATATATATATATATATATATATATGTGTGCTCCTTTTAAGACTATTTGTATGTATATCAAACATATGAAAATTTAAATGCTCTTGTATGAATGGGTTTATCGTATCTTTCTTTCCGTTGTGTTTAGTATTAGTATATCACGAATATGCTAGTATTGGTCTTTGGTAAGTGAAGGCTCAACTCAATAACCACCCTATTATCAAGCACTCCAATAGAACGGTAATTTATTGGATTAGGAATAAATCTTCAGAGCCGTTATTTGTATTTTAAAAAAATGATTAAATTTTAAAGTCGACTTATATTATTATTATTACTATTATTATTTACTCCTTTAGAGTTTTTCACATCAGTGTTAGCTGATGTTTTCACTGGAGTTTGAGTGACAGCAAGTCTCCTCAAGTCTCCAGGACTCATCTCAGGATTCTGGTCGTTTTTTGTAATGCTGTTATTTGGATAGTCTCTACCCGTCCGCCAACTTCCAAGTCCTCCAGGCCTTTTAATAATCCTTTAGTTATTGTGCCAAAAGCACTAATCACAATTGGTACAATCGTCACTTCCATGTTCCATAGCGTTTTCAATTCTATTATTATTATTATTATTATTATTTCATGAACTTTATTGCAGTGAAGAATAGCACAGCAAGCATTTTATAATGTGAAAAGGTTATTTAATTTGGCGAGGACAATCTCCAGACTTACACAAACACTTTTGCGTACATTTGCATACACGCAGTCATATATACTTGTAACTCTCTCCCCCACAGACACAATCAACTTCACACACACACACTCTCTCTCTCTCTCTCTCTCTCTGAAACACACACACACACACACACACACACACACACACACACACACACACACACACATATATATATATATATATATATATATATATATCGGCTCAAACAAATCTCATTCTCTTCTTACCCAGAGATTCTAATTATTTCTTGTGGTACAGTCTCTTTCGGTGTCTCTCTCTCTCTCCCTTCCTCCTTCCCTCTTTCTCTCTCTCTCTCTGTTTCTCTCTATCTTTCTACCTTTATATCTCTCTATCTTTCTCTCTCCTTCCCTGCATCTCTCTCCCTGTTCCTCTCTCAGTCTCTCTCTCCTCCCTCTCTCTTTCTCTGTCTGTCTGTCTGTCTGTCTCACTCTCTCTCTCGCTCTTTCCCGGTCTCTCTCTCTTCTCTCTCTCTCTCTCTCTCTCTGTCTGTCTGTCTGTCTGTCTCTCTCTCTCTTTGTTTAAGTGCACGTGCATTACACCAATTCTACAAGTGAACCAATCATTTTAACTGTCTGCTTTGAGCCAACACCTTTCACTTCACCTTTTAACAACACTCCCCTCCCTCGTTCAGTCCTTGTGCACCGTATGAGCCTGACCCCCTGCCCTGTGTCCATTTAATCTTATCAGCACGTGATTGTCTCTCTCAATTGTTGGCCGGCCGCTTTAAAGCAGGGAAGAGGGGGTACTGTTTCATCAACTGTTGACGTCATCTAACTGTTTACAGAGAACCTGATTAGTCCTATGTGAGTAAACAACCTCCCTCCCTCCCCCTCTCTCTCAAATGCACGCACACGATCGATGACGTGGCTCATAGGATAAAAACGTTGATATGATTTATAGCCACTTGCTTAGCTTAGGTTGGCACAAAGCCGGAAGTATAGGACACCCAGTGAGGATCTAAACCTCTAATAATGGCCTGATTGATTGATTTTAACGATATGTCAATCTGTCTAGTGTTATTTTATGCCGTGAGGTTAGAGAAGAATTTTTATTGTACGTTTATATTTGAATTTTTTGTATATTTTTTTGCACACAGTTATAACAGGTATTCATACCTTATTCAAATTATTTGGATATAGGAATACTTGAAACTATACGACGTTGTAATACTAATAATCATATAATTTCAAGTAATTATTACTAAGAAATAATAGTCTTTTGTTTTCATACTATGACATGGTTCCTAGTGACTAATAATGATAATAATCTTTAATTATCAGTTATAGCTTCAAATTACGAATCTTAATTCAAATAATTTACAATTAAATGTTATTGAATACACATTTTTTAGCCTTAAAATAATCAACCCAAAAAACATAGATAAGAACATTCTAGAAAATTCGGATCAAAAGCGCATTAACATTGAAGTTACACTTTTATATTTTTCAACCAATCAGCTAAAAACACAAAATAAGAACATTCTGGAAAGCGACTTTGATCCGAATTTTCTAGAATGTTCTTATTTTATGTTTTTAGCTGATTGGTTGAATAATATAAAAGTGTAACTTCAATGTTAATGCGCTTTTGATCCGAATTTTCTAGAATGTTCTTATCTATGTTTTTGAGGTTGATTATTTTAAGGATAAAAAAATGTGTGTTCTTTATTGGTATCAAGAATTCCTATCGAATGCGAAAAATATTTGAACAGATTTACATGACCTATAGAAGGGACTCTGATAGGTTCGACCACTCCAGATGAGATTGAACCCGAGAGTAATGCCAATAATAGTGCTCAAGGCCAGAAATATTTAAAACACCCATTGAGAATCTAACTCATTAACAATGATATGCTAATTTAACTCGCTAACCATTACACGATGCGAGATTCCAATGAACCATTGTCTGTATTTATAACTATGTTTAGCTTAGGTTGGCACAAGGCCAGGAGTATGTGAAAACAGCTGAGAATCAAAGTCCCTAATAATGATCTGCCCATCAAACTCGCTAAACTTTACACTCTGGCGTTTCAAATGTAATTTATGATATTGTTTGCTATTTGACTCCATTCTGGGTTATTCTATTCTTACCTCATGTTATCTTGCTGGTTTAACTTCTTGAATGTGAAGGCTTTAAAGGAATTATATGAAAGAAGAACATAGTAAAAGATAAGAGACGAAGATATCTTTTATATTTTGCCTTTATTTCGGGTTCAACAACCATTCAGTGGGTGAGGAAATTTTTCCTGAATACAAATGAAGTGGTTGAATCTCCCAGTCAAGGTGTTAAAATGTGTTAGTCATTCTTGGGTATATATGTCCAAATTTGGTATTTAAAGTGTTAACGTGTTAGACGCTTTTGGGAGATATGTCTAAATCCGGTGTTTTTTTGTTTTTGTTTTTTTTGTCATTAAGTCTGTTTTATGGTGTCTTAATTGTGATTCTGACGTGTTCATTATTCGGTGTTTTTAGTCGTGGGTTGTTAGTAAAAGAGGCAGCTGCTATTAGTAGAAAGGTTAGCCAACGCGTCGTCTAAAGACAGACGCATGGCGCCTTCAACCACTAGCAAAAAGATTTAGGTGTTGTCACTCCGTTTGTTACCGCTGAAAGAGAACGAGATTCTTTCTTTTGTAGGGACAGTTCCTTTTCTTTGCGCATGCGTCGCCCCTCTTCCTGTTTGGGCTTCTGGGAGTTTCGGCATATTTTTAAGAATTATTTTTAATTTAATTTAATTTTTCTTTATTTTTCTATTCCCTACAACACCACACAAAAGTGCCCGCATTAATATCTATATTTACCTTTTTGTTCTGTTTTTCACCCAAACGGCCTCAGTTTTCCGGAAAGAATATGGAAAACAACCGAAGCTTTATATTTGATTTATTTATGAAAGGAGGAGAATGTAGAAATATCGTACACATCTGTGAATACATCGAGTTTCCAAGACGATAAAAATAGGTGCCAAAACAGTACTTTCCGGCCTTCCACGGGTCAAACCAAGCCCAACGCAACGGTCAGAATACTTCCTCAAGCAAAATTCAGAAAAAGGCCCGGTTATTTATTTCCAGTGCTCGCTGTTTGCTAATGTGCATAGAATGAAGGTCGGTGAGTTGCGATAAAAAACAACTGAAGTTAAGAGGAAAGAAATGTTAGAAAATTAATAATAAATAATAATATTTCATCTCATAAAAATTCAAGAACAGCAAGTGTCAGTGTGGATTAATTAAAGAGAAATGAAATAAATTAATTAAAAAAAAATGTAGCAGTTTCCGAGGAGACCTCTGACAGGAAGCGAAATCCGTGCATGCCTGAAAAGATGAGCTTCCTGGTGCCCAAAGCTGTTACTACTGCCACTGAAAGAACCTCTTTTCCTCGGCTACTAGCAAAGTAGCACACGTGCTCGCTAAGTTCCGGGCTTGGGGCCAGCAGGGTCTTCTGCTAGTAGTCGCCTCTGCTGAATATTGCTCACTGGATACACCTACTGAACATATGAACTTCAAACTTTTAATACCGAAAATAACTCTAACATATTTCAACACCTTGTTAGGAGAGCGACTATTTCTACTGGTAAGTTCCTCACCACAGAATAGTCGTTAAACCCTAAGATTAAGTTTTGAGTTAAAAGCTATATTTGTCTCTCTTTTTCTGTCCTTAATTTTCTTACAGCTTTCCATTGAAAAAAGAAGTCAGCAAGTGAATGGGGTGAGAAGAAGAAAAAGGAGCCAAATACAAAACTCCTGATCATCCCAATCGAACCTAAGAATTCACGAACCGTTCACTTACATCGCGAAATAATAGCAAAATATTCAAAGTCTCATATACAAGATGCATGTGATAAGTTTCCAGACTTTTTTCGTATGGGTATTTAAAATTGTCATAGACTCTTGAAAATTCACTATGTTATTGCTATACATGTTATGAGATGACTGACCAATTTTTATGATTTCAAATTCAAATGAACACCTACAGCAGGAATTAGAATACACCCTACTAAAGCCTGATTGTCACAGTTGGTCAATTTCAAAAATGCAATCTGGACATGAGGACACTTTAGAAGAACGATATGCAATAAAATTCTGTTTTAAACTTGGAAAAAATGTCACAGAAACGTATGGAATGCTTCAGACTGCTTTTGGAGCATCGTGCATGATTCGAGCATCAGTTTTTGAGTGGCATAAGAGATTCAAGAAAGGCAGGGAGTCTGTGAGGGATGGTGAGAGGTGTGGGAAGAGTAAGGAAGTCAGAACACCAGAGTTGATTGGCCAAATAAAGAATTTCATGTATAAGGACCGTCGTGTGTCTATTGGGACACTAAGTGCACAGTTTGATGTCAGTGTGGGAACTGTACACACAATTATTCGCTAGGAACTGAAGATGCGGAAGATTTGCGCGAAGTTTTTCCCAAGGGTACTCATCCTTGTCACAGTCTATTTGACCAAGTTGGGCATCAAGACAGTTCTTCACCCTCCCTATAGTCCAGACCTTGCACCCTGTGACTTTTGGTTATTCCCTAAGCTCAAGGAAAACCTTAGAGGCTGTCGTTATGAGACAATTGAGGAGATGAAAGAGACTGTGACGACGGTCATTGACACGCTCACACAATAGGACTTCCACGGGCCCTTCCAGAAGTTGTTGGAACGGTACAACAGGTGCATTGCAGCCGGAGGAGATTACTTCGAAGTGGGACTAGAGTTTCATGTGTGTACTATCAATAAAAGTTCCCATACGAAAAAAGTCTGGAAACTTATCGTATGCACCTCGTACCTCACTGTGAAGTGATAATTAGCAATCGAATGGAAGGAGACATTAGCGTCTGGCTCGAGTAAGGGTGCTGAAGTAGGTCTATTGGCGATTTTGGGATAATTTGTGCCCGTTGAATCAAGTGTTTTTACAGAGAGCAAGGGATGATCCCAAGAGCCGGATTAACCGTGAGACACTTGAAGCACAGGGCTCAGACACACCACGACAGACTCGGAGAGGTATAAAGAAATCATACAGATAATATTTTTGTCTGATGGTGTCAAGACCGAACTTTCTCGAAGTTAACACGTGACATAGAAGAAATAATAAAATGAAAAATAGAACAAATCTAATAAATAAATGAAATAAGTAAAATGATAAAATAATTAAAGAGAATATAGATTTACATTTTTCCCATCGTGCAACCTGAGCCCTGGCTTCCAAATTTCCGGTCGAGGGCCATGCTCTCCCTTTGTTTTCTTCTTCTCTTTCTGTTTACCACCAGCTTCGTTCGAGAAAGGATATTCTTCTCAGCGGCTCCAAGAACCTGAAGATAATGAAATAACACACAAGCATCCTAACTTATTGGCACGTCGACTTGGCCCAGCGTTTGTACCTAAATTGCCTTAACTCGCCACACAAACGAACTAAACAGTAATAACACGAGGACTTTCTTTTCCGAGGAATAAAGAATAAAACCTGTTCGTGAAAAGAAACAGTGTGTTTGCTTCTTTATTTTGTGAATTGTTTTCATTCTGCCAACACGTGAATTTCATTTGCAACACATAAATGCTTCAAACCCATTCATCTAAGTCAAAATGAACTTTTTTTTACAACAATTCCCCAGGAACGGCTTAAATTTCTTCTGCACCGAATCTGATCTTTCGTATCAGCTTAAGTTGGAAGATTTAATAAATGAGTTTTTCTTTGTTCAGAAAGAAATCAAGGAAATTATTAAAGTTTTAACGTAGAGAAAATCCATTCACAACTTGAATAACTCTTTACATGTTGCATATTGACCCTCGGCTGAGCAGTCAAATATGAGATGCACCTGTGTAAATAACAAGTGCATCCGGTCGAAGATATCAGGTATAATATTGACTGTGGACGGGTTGAATTGGGTGCAGATGTGACGCCCACAAGAAGCAGGTGGGTGTCAAAGAATTATATAATCTGGTACCACAGACAGGTTGAGTTAGTTGGAGTCAGTTGCAATTGAAGTTCGAGTTGCAGTTCAGGATCCCGGTGGAGCAGCCAGCAGAATGAGAAAGAAGTGCTGCTAAAGACAGAGGAATTTGGGGTCAATATGTTGCCGTCTGTTCAGTCTCCAACTCACCTCTCACACACAACCCTTTTGCAACCCTTTCGAATAAAGTGTGAGAGGTATATTTTTCTAAAGAAGCGTGTTCGTTCGTATTTATTTTTGATTATATTTCCGCATGTATATGTGTATAGTTGTATTTGTATAACAGCTATGCAACATACATTCTTTTTAGGGTAAGGGTTAAGTTGACCTGTGTCTCGAGCCATAATTAATTTTTACCCGGCCTTGGATTGTAGGGGGTTAAAAAAAGAACAAAAGTAAAATAAAGTGAATTAAATAAATTCTAAAAGTGTAGAAATTCCGAGAAGCCCCTGACAGAAAGTATGAGCGGTGTATGGCCCAAAATAGACCGTCCCTGCGCAAAAGAGAAATTCTACTTCACTTCAGTCTCTACAGTAGCATTTCACGTTGCCGCTTGCAACGAACACATAAGCTGCTTAAGTCTTGTAGCCTGATACTTAGCCATGTATGTTGCTAGCGAACCTATACCACCGAAACAAACATTATAAAAACACCAACTGGACTTATCACCAACAACTAAAAGCACCAACTTAAGACTTATCAACCAATGAAAACGACTAGTGCATTTCAACGTTTTATTTGAGAGACGCGACTGTTCTCCAAAAGTCCCGGAAGATGTCTCCACGTTACAGAATAAACATTGGAAGCCAAAAAATTAAGTTGAAATTTAAAAGGTATCTTCGTCTCTTTCCTCAGTAATTCCTTTGAAGCCTTCACCGACAAAGAATATCCTAACGAGTTAAATGGGGAAAAGAAGAAAGAAAACAGTGGAGTCAGATATCTAAATCTGAATACCCACAACCTACGAAAAAAAACAAACCAATAAACGACCAAATCTCGGAACCCAATTGAATAATCCAAGAAGTGTGTGGGGGGGGTCTTAATTAAGCACTCCAAATAGTTTTGAGAGGTGAACAACTCGAATATTACTCTGCAGGGATACAACAAATAATTACCTCCCTTTGAGAATGGGCATGTCCGTTAGAGGCCTCCTGGGGTGTCACATGACAGTTCCAAAATACCATTATCAACCTTTTTAACGCAATTTGTTTAACAGTAGACACATTGTTTCTGACCCCTGCTGCCGAACGGTTAATGCAACACGTCTATATTAGGTACACTCACCGTGTAAGCCTTTCGCTATTTTGTAACCCCTTTTACGTACTGCATATTGATGGAACAATATATGATTAATAATTGTTTCAGCTATGGGATGTTTTGGGGCATTCTTTCTTTTAATGCCACTGGTAAGGTGAAAAACTGAAAAACAAAGTGATCAAAAATGAAGAATTTACTGTGAAGGAAAGTCGACATTAAACGTTTCGGTTTAAATGAACCTTCATCAGAACTTTAGAATGGTGATTGATATCAAGTGATTTCGACTTTCCTATACTATAAATTTCTCACTTTTGATAACTTTGTTTTTCAATTTTTCTTCATAATGTCGGATTCCTTTCCATTATTTACTTCTTCATCACTGGTATATATATTAGATGTTCTTGTACGCGAAACTTACCTTCCGTTTTTTTGTATTAGTATATCATAGATATACTTATGCTAATATTGGTTCTTGATGTATGGGGACTAAACTAAATATATTCCCTGCTACACAACATGCAAATAACTCACTCGTCTTATTTCCATCTTCACCGAGTACAGCATTATTTTTCCCTTTGCCAGACGAGGATAAGTTTAGTGAATAATTCCAGAAATATTTTCACGATACATTAAAATGAGCGAAGACAATTCAAAGCGAAGACAAAAAAGGGAAAAAATGTTCATATGACCCCGACGTGATTTGAACACGCAACCTTCTGATCTGGAGTCAGACGCGCTACCGTTGCGCCACAAGGCCGTACATATCATCAGGTGGCATTTAATATATTTTAAATTATTTGATAGTTAGACGCCATTTGTCTGACGCAATGTTATGTAAGCAGAACAGTTAATGTTTCAGTGGTTTAATATAGGTCGATTTTTAATGTAAAATTAGGTTTGTCCTACATATAAGTTTGTTTTATTTACCAAGTAACCGTTTATATTACATAAGAATGCACTGTTTTTAAAATCAAGCATAATTAGTTTCAGTGAGTTCGATTCTCACTCGGTGCCCCCATAATGTTGCTCTTCAGCCAAAGTCACAATATTAGATTAATTGGTTGATCTTAACGGCATGTCAAATCACCTAAGTATATTTTATGCCTCGAGGTTAATGACTCGCTTTCATTGTACGTTCACAATAGAATTTTTTGTCTCGTTGTTTCTTAGGTTGAATGGTTAAATGGCGAATCAACCGTTGTGGGTTATTTTATACCGAATCCTGCTTATATATGTATATGATTTTAAGCGCGTGGTTTGTTGGTAAATCAATTCTAAAACGAGTCTGAGCTCATGTGTTTGTACTCAGTTAAATGGTTTCAAGTATTGCTATATATTTAATATCAGGCCTCTATATAACCGGTCCTTTGGTCTAGTGGTAGAGTGTTAGCCAATTGTCAGGGAGACTGCGGTTCAATTCCAGGTTGAGTCATAACAACGATTCCAAAAATGGTATTTGATATTTCTTTGCTTAACACTCAGCATTTTAAGGTACGTATCAAGGTTAAAGTGAAGCAATCCAGGGAAAGGAGTAGCGCCTTTCCCTACACCTCAGTGTAGTAGCTATTGAAAAGGGAGCTTTCGGGTAGCCTTCGACTACGGTCGCCAACTATTTGCACACAGTTAAATGGTTTAAAGTATTAATCGTTTGCACACGGTGAAATGGTTTCAATTTTCTATTTAACATTAATTATTAGTTTTCTCACGGTTTCAAATATAGTAAATGGTTATGGGATCTTAACAAGTTCGACCCCTCCGAGACAGAGTGGACCTGGGAGTAATGGCAATGTTGGGGTCCTTCACATTTCTCATAGCTTCCGTACTGGAGCCTCACCATCAGAGATAGTTTAGTATCATACACAGGACACTCGTTGTGCGGTAGGGGGTGAATTTTGCCCCTCTCAGTGGTGCTGTCGACGTATTTTACAGCCACAGTTGTCAGGGGATAGTTTTTTCTTAAAAAAAGAACTAAGCTCAGTAGATTTTTTTTTCTTTGCAATATGTCCTTCTTTCTTGGAGAATTCATTTTAACTTTTTGTCTTACACCATTCATTATACCTACCGCAAGTCTTGTAGGTTCCCTTTGTAACTACGATCCATGATGATACTGATGGTTCTATTTACGAAAGAGTGAACGTTTCTAATTAGCATTTCATAGTTGCTTTTGTTATACAGAGCGCTTAAAAAGTAACGTTCAGCGTGACACAGGTGCTCCTTATCAGAAAATCATCCTTCTGTTGCGAGTTGAACAGGAAACTGCTTTATTCTCTAAGTTAGCGCATTTGTGAGTTGTTCAAATAAAAATCTCTGTAGGAGGTGTCCTGTAAATTTTGGGAGTAAAATTAATTCGAAATGTCACTTTTGCTGAAAGCAAATAAAATTTGCGTCCGCAAGCAAGGAAGTCGCAGTTTCTTTAGGGAAATTTTAATTCTGATCCACCCAAGAAACAGTTTTAAAATAAAGCCTGTGGCAGGTTACACTGCCTCCGAGATGCACACCAAATTTCTAATGACCTCTAATGTCATATAAGAAAAATAGATAGATGGAGAGTGAGAGACTCGAATACACCCAGATAGATAGATAGATACTTCAGTTGTATATAATTAACTATAAGCTATTTAAGCAACTTGCCCCGGTAGATGTTCTTACTAAACACCCGGTAGTGACGCTAAAATTCCTTAGTTCCGTCGAGTGCACCTCCGGCGCCGAGCAATAAACCCAGCCCTTACCTCTTTTAAACGAGGGGGGAAATGCTGCTCGGGGGAAAATCACCAGCAACATTGACATATTTTTCTAATTTGTCTATCCTCTTTACTCATATATTAATAAAAAGCTGAGAGCTAAATAAACAATACTACTTGATGGGAGAGACATTTTTGAATATATGTGTTTAAATTTTATTTCTGATAATTTTAGTTAATTTTCTTTCAGAAATGCAATTTCAAAAGTATCTGCTCAATATTCCCCCGACCCAAATACAATAGTGTATTTACCAACCTCTTCTCGCGAGCAGGATGCGACACAAGGTCAATTTGTTTGGGGAATTCAACATTTTTCCTTTTCCTAGACTGGTTGCCATACCACGGTTAAAAAACCCAGTCTGTCCAACTATTTACCCATAGCTGGAGAGATAATGATTGGATTCATACCTTATCCAAGAGTATTAGCGGTATGTGAAATTCGAACAGCCTCATTAAGGTTTGATCTCGGGTCGCTATGTCCAGTTCCTACGACGATAATGATTACAAAAGCACCTCTTCTTTGGTATATATATATATATATATATATATATATATATATATATATATATATATATGTGTGTGTGTGTGTGTGTGTGTGTGGTTAGGCAGCAGTCTTTCATTTAAGCATGTTTGATTAAATAATAAAGTGACATTTTGTCTATATAATTTTATTAAGATCATGTCAAGTTTCCAGCTCAGTGTCTTAGTTTCAGGTTGGAATTGGTGGATGAATTTACGAAAATTGTCCTGAGTGCTTTCGGACCTTTCATAGGCCATCATCAGGGGTTGCTTGCATGTGTAAAGAGTGTTTTTAAAGAGCTTTGAAAGCTTTTAGGCTTTTTATAACATAACAAAACTACGCAAACGCAGAGTTGGATAAAACTGAGATGCTGATGAATTAAAAAAAACCCAGAACGCTGAGAACGGAAATAGAATATTATCAAGAAATATGGAATATTTTTAAAAAGTAGTAAAGCTGGTATATATATATATATATATATATATAGTATGCTTTACTATTTACCAGTCTTCTTCGGATTCCGACTGAACTTTGAACCTACAACATAAAGTAAATGATGTTATTGTTAAAATTACTTTTCCTTAAAATGGCTGAACTAAAAAATTCATTACAGAGTTGTCTCCCGGTTTTGAAATAAAAACGCTTTTCTTGGCTCCTCTTGTATTAACGATTCCTCCTGGAATCCGTACCAGTGATATTTTTATAATAATTATGGTACGTTTATAAGGGATTTCCTCACATCAGGCATAACCTACCTTTTTGCCTATAGGGATAAGGCCTTGGTTAATTTCTCCAGCCCCTCAAGAGGCTTATTTCTAACGGGGTACTCCACAGTGAACCGACGTGTCACATTTTGGTATGTTTTCCAAGCAGCGGTCGTATCGATACTGCTGTATGGATGCACTGCATGGACACTAACTAAACGTGTGGAGAAAAAGCTTGATGCCAACTACACAAGAATGCTGCGAGCAATTTTGAACAAGTCCCAGAAGCAACACCCAACAAATCTGCAGTTGTATGGCCACTTACCACCCATCACGAAAACTATCCAAGTTAGACGAACCAGACATGCGGGACACTACTGGAGAAGTAGGGACGAACTGATACGTGACATACTCCTGTGGACCCCTTCACATGGACGACCAAAGGCTGGACGACCAGTTAGAACCTACATACAACAGATCTGTGCTGATACAGGATGAAGCCTTGAAAACCTACTGGAAGTGATGGACGATAGAGAAGGGTGACGGGAGAGGGTCAGGGAGATCCGAGCTGGTGTTTACCCGAACTTTGGTCCAAAGCGAAGCTTCGAAAAGGAACCAATGGCACACTTGAGGTCGTAAGGCCTTCAATTTCGACTGGGCTACCTTCGGGTGGTTGAGCTGCATAATTGACTCCTTTGGACAAGCTTGGGTCATCAGGCTCATATTGCACTAATTTGGTCGATGAACAACATAGACCAACAGGGTTCGAGCCTTGGCTCGTTCCCGACCTCCCCCCCTCATCCCCACTTTAATCGGTCTTCTGGTCATTGACCTTGAGTCAAGCTCTACCTCGTGGGAGGCAAGATGCAAATAGTGAGATCCGTGCTAGTGGCGCGACATGATGATATCATCATCTTATAGAACATTGTCATCGTACTAGGTAAGAAGGGAGAGTATCCTTGGTGTCGTGGCTAACGTGCTGAACTTACAACATCGTAGTAAACGAGTTCGAACTCCGGTTGCTCAAATAAGTTCGCTTTTGGACTAATGTCCTTGGTAAAGGTATCATCTTTACTCAAACCTATACAGCCCTGTTGGCTTGGGCTGTAGAATACACCGACTACATCTCTGCAGAGGAGTAAAATCCCACCCCCAAACGAGTGTCTTGGATATGACACTAAACAATCTCCAGTAATGCTAGAGCTTTAGGGAATGCGTGTACTCCTTTATCACCATCACTCCCAGGTTCACTCTGACCCGGAGAGGTAGCACCTGATAGAATTCTATCTAAGAGTCAAATAGAACCGTTTGACATTTAAACTGTGTAAATAAAGGACTAATGCTAAACTGAGTTGTTAGAAATAGAACTGTTTGATCATTTCACTATGTGTAAACAAATGACTGATGTTTAATTGAATTGTTAGTGATACATAGCAATACTTAGAACCATTTAATTTTGTTGACAAATGCTAAATTGAATTGTTAGAAACAGAACTGTTTGATCATTAAACTGTGTGTATCCACAAAATGTGTTCACAAATCATATATTTAAAGTATATGTAAAAACAGGATTTGGCATTACAATGGTTGATACGCCATAAAACCAAAGAAAATGGCGGTTCACATAACACTAATGCCTTTGGGAAAGATATGAATCCAATTATTCTCCCTCCAGCTATGGGTAAATAGTAGGGTAGACTGTTTCTTAAGCCTTGGTGAGGCAACTAGTCTAGGAGAAGGAAAACTCTGAATTCAAACCTGATAAACTCCGCTTAAAAACAATTGACCTTGTGTCGTATCCTGCCCGAGCGGAGGGGTTGGTAAATATGATAATACCAAACTAAACCAAACCAATCAAACTTATATGAATAAAAGACTGATAGCTAAATATACCATACAGTGTAACCCGGATA
Organism: Sepioteuthis lessoniana; assembly: GCA_963585895.1. Classification (NCBI taxonomy): domain Eukaryota; kingdom Metazoa; phylum Mollusca; class Cephalopoda; order Myopsida; family Loliginidae; genus Sepioteuthis; species Sepioteuthis lessoniana. The sequence continues at coordinate 72,478 of CAUZXS010003918.1, read as the reverse complement.
TAAGAGATCCTGATATAAGAGAGATTTTTTTCCAAATTAGAATCTGTTTTAAAATATATAAAATAGACCAAACCCGGATATAAGATAGACTCGGATATAAAAGACTTCTTTTCTGGACCCGACAACTCTCTTATATCCGGGTTACACTGTACTTAATGCGTTAGACGTTTTCAATTTATACGAGTGAATTTTATTTATACTAAATTTACTTTCTTTTAGAGGTGAGATTTTAAAGTATGTTTGGAAAGAAAATCTAAATCTTTTGCTGAATAAATTTTTGTTTCATGTGATTAAGGATTTTTTTATCCCAGGTAACTCCAGATACTTTTGCTTTTATGCAGATCATTTTGAAAAAGCAAAAAATATTCTCCGACATCAAAGGACAGTTTAATGCATAAAAATATTCAAGCTATGCGTGTTAAAACTTTTAAACTTAATTCGTTTGCTTGTAATGCAGATATTTACTTTGTGAATAAGTAAGCAAAAATTAAAAAAATAACAAAATACTGAATTTACAATAAAGGTTGATTCAATTCGATCATTCAGGTATTAATGGTACATCTTAAATGTGTCCAAAAAATACTTTGTCAAATCTACAAAGCGCTTCACAAGCAAATGTTCGGCCTTGTGGCGCAACGGTAGCGCGTCTGACTCCAGATCAGAAGGTTGCGTGTTCAAATCACGTCGGGGTCATATCAGTTATTTTCTTTTAAATAGAATCATATTTTTTCAATAATTTAAGATTTATAAGAAACACTTTCAGGATTACTTGCTCAGTTTTTCTAGTCTGGCACAGGGATTAGATAATGCATTATTTAGGAAATATCGAACTCATGGATACTAAATATGTCAAACAAATTGTTTCTCAACATAAAACGAATTGAATAATACTGTACGCTTTCTAAAAAAATATAAGGCCTTGTGGCGCGTCTGAGTTCAAATCAAAAGGTTGTATGCTCAAATCTTGTCAGTTTCAATTCAATATTTTTTTTTCGTTCTTGAGTTATTCTTACGACGATATCACATTCCTCACGCGAGTTACACCTCAACGGAGACTTCCCCTTAGACAATCTTGTTCGCTCAATTTAGAGTTATATGGAACACTTTCGGCATTACTTACTCACCTTATCCTATTCTGGTACAAGGTCAAAATAATGAAGTGCATTGTAAAGATCAAACTCTGGTGTATTTAAAATTTCTAGTTGTTCTGCGATAGGCATTTTTATATATCCATCGTTTTTCTTCATTCGTCACAGGAATACCGTAATAAGACACCCAGTAAGAACTGTACTCAATACACGATAAGGTCATCTATTTGGGAGGGCTTTGGACCCCCCCCCCACAAAATTAAGGTTCTTAAACTTTCGTCTCCTTAAATCTTCGTGGCTGGTGTTCTACTGAAATCTTTACATTATCACTTCTCACCCCCAACTCCCGCATGTTGTGTTGAGAGCAGAAACATCCGCTTCCGTTCACACATGCGTACACGATCCACGGGCCTTTAGTCCTCCCAAATCCTTTTTAGTTACCACAAGTGCCTTGGCCTGGCTATTCGGAGACTGTCTGCTTTATCTATTTATTTATTTATTCAATTTTTTCTGTGACATTCAATTATGGTACATTTGTTTGCACACAGTTAAATCGTTTCAAACATTTTCATAAAACCCTAAATTTCTATCTAATATGAATCATTTATATGTACTCAGTTAAACAGTGTCAAGTATTGCTATTTAACATTAGTAATTTTATTTATCTATTTATATGGAATAAAGATAATTTGCACAGAGCTATATGGTTTCATATGATTAATAATAATAATAATCCTTAGTATGTGTTCGAACAGTTCTATTTGACCCAAAGATGGGACTCTAACAGGTACTAATACTTTGGGAACAGAGTGGACCAGGGAGTAATGGCAATGAAGGAGTGTATTCCCTAAAACTCCTATAAAGTTTAATGTCATATCAAGGACATTCATTATGGGGGAGAGTTTTACTTTTCTACAGAGGTGCAGTCGGTGTATTTTACAGTCACACCCGACAAGGCGGGTCTTCTTTAGTTATCTTAGCTGTAGGTGGGATTGAACCTGGGACCTCAAGATAATTTCACCCCGAAGCACTTTCAGACCAACACGTTATCCACTGCACCATGTGTCCTGCAGGATTAAGTGTTGGTCTAAAAGTGTTGGTCTAAAAGTGCTTATGAGAGAAATCTTCTGGAGGTCACAGGTTCAATCCCACCTACAACTAAGATAACAAAGAATACTTACTATAGCTTAACACTTGTATCCGATCAGGATTAACGGAATCAGAACGATCTAACCCCATGGATTAAACAAAGGGTTCAGGTCCCAGTTCTGTGTAGTCTCCGGAGTTAGACATCATACACCTAAAAAAAAACGAAGAACATATGAGCCAAAACGGTGTTAACATAACAATGAAAATGAAGACAATATTCCGAATACTCAAAGTGATAAAAAATACAGTATCGTTTGCATGTAAATATGTTCACGAGGAACAAGTGTTATATAATAGCAGTCTTCCCAAACCTGGGCAACCTTGTAACAGCCTTTTTGTCCCCGTCAAACACAGTGAAAGTTTTTTTTGACCAACAACAAATGGGGCACCCACGAAAACTCTCAAGGTGTATGAGAAACGTTCATAAGAGAGTTGGAGATTTTGAAAAAGTTCAGACAATCAGTCAGTCAGTAGCCAACAGAGGACAAGTAAAGGCCTTGAATTTCGGAGCTAACGAGGCCATCACTCATCCCCCGTCTATTAAAATTAGGTTACGATTTATGGAAACATGAAAACCTTTCCTTAATCGACTCAGTACCACTTCACAGCTTTCTACATTGACACAGAAATAGAAAGAAGCTGAACACACACTAATGAAGTGAGTGGTATTTTTCTGCGACCACGTATCTGATTTTTTCTCTCTCGGTGAGCATGTCTTTATCTTGTCTGTGTCTTTGGCAACTTTCATAGAAACACTGCATCGCAACACAAGTTGTGTTTTTGACAATATAATTTTGATAATGGGTCGTTACAACCCATTCTATTGTTGGTTAAAATAACACGCACACACACACACACACACACACATATATATATATATATATATATATATATATATATATATATATATATATATATATACATTTATCAACCTCTCTGCACGATCAGAATGTGACTCAAGGTCAATTTTTAGCGTAGTTTAACAGGTTTGATGGTTGGTTGGTTGGGTTTTTATGGCATATCAATCTTTGTAGGTTATTTAACGCCAAATCAATTTTTATGGAAATAATCAGTTCTATTTCAAACAATTCAGTTTAGCATAAGTACGTAGTTTAAATGTCAGCACAGTTTAATTGTGAAAAGCACTTCAATTTCAAGCTATTCAATTTAGTCAAGCAGTTCTAATTCAGCTAATTCAGTTTAGTGTAAGGACAGATTTTGTTTACCCACAGTTAAATGTCAAAACAATTCTATATTAAACAATTCAGTTTAGCATAAGTACAGTTTCAATGTCAAAAAACAGTTCCATTTCAAATAATTCAGTTTAGCATAAGCACGCAGTTTAAATGTAAGTACTGTTTAATTGTCAGAAACATTTCTATTTTAAGCTATTCACTTTAGTCAAACAATTCAGTTTAGCATGAGTATGCCGTTAGTTCTATTTGATCCATAGATAGGATCATATCAGGTGTTACTACGCCGCGCCAGAGTGGACCTGGGAGCAATGGCAATGAAGGGGTGCTCCGCATTCCCTAAAGCCCCAGCATTACTGGAACCTGACCATCAGACTGTTTAGTGTCATATCCAGGACACCCATTGCGGGGGGAGGTCTTACCCCTCTGCAGAGGAGAAGTCAGTGTATTCTACAGCCTCAGCAGACTGGGCAAAACAGGTTTGAATTCAGAATTTCTCTAAACCACTTGCCACACCAAGTTTGAAGAACTGTCTGTCCAACTAGTTACCTATAGCTGGAGGGAGATAACTGAATTCATATATTTCCCAAGGGTATTAGAACTGAAATGAAAACTACTTTGTCCAGGATTTGAACTTGGGTATCCGTATTCAATACACCAAGGGTACCTCCTAAAACAACTAAAGAATGTGTATATAAGGTTACTTCGCTAAGGAGGAGACAATGGGGCAGACCCCTTCAACAAAAACCTCTTTGTGCTTCCCCCTGACTATGCAATCTTATATGAAAACGCATATTTTGTGGATGACATTTTTAAACGAGTCAAAGCTCTTTTTTTTACTTACAGTTAAATGGTTTCAAGTATTGCAATACCAATAATTCAATATTTTGCACACATTTTAAAATATTCCTGAAACGAATAATTCTAAATCGTATGAATCATTTTTTTGTACGTACTGAAATAGCTTCAATCTTTTTAAGTCATAAGAACTATTTTAAATGTTTTCATTCCCCGCTTTTAAAAGTTTTATCATAATCTCTGTTCTTAATTAGACCGCCTTGACAACTTTCTAAGAAGTGGTAACATTCTCCAATACTTTTTCAAAAAATTGAATGCTTTTCCAAATCATTCTGAAATTGAAACAAAATAATACGGATATGTATTTACCAACCCCTCTGCTCGGGTCGAATTTGACGCAAGGTTAATTTTTAAGCGGGGTTTAAAAGGTTTGAATTCAGAGTTTTCCTTCTCCTTGACTGGTCGCCTAACCAAGACAAAAGAACCTAGTTTGCCCTACTATTTACCAATAGCTTGAGGTAAAATAATTGGATTCATACCTTTCCCAAGAGTTTTAGTGCTATGTGAAATGCAATCAGCCTCATTCAGCATTTGAACTCGTGTCGCCGTGTCCATTTGTAATCAAATACCTGGTCCAGTTCTCGTTCAGTTGATCTCAGATTTTAACAAAAATTGTAGAAACGACTCAAAATTTAATGTTTAAACACCTTTTCTTTCTCAATGAATTGCATTTCTATACCTGAAAATAAACATTACACAGAATTTTGTGTAGTTTCTTCACTTGCTTTTAAAATTTGAGACTATTTGAACGAAAGTTGAAGTCATATTAGGAAAAATTAAAGTCAAATTACGAAATTATGTAACTTTTTCTAAAACACCCAGTATTTTTACGAAGCGCTTCTTTTCAAAGCTACTTTGCAGAATGACTTTCCAAGCCAGGCGCTAATTAAAGCAACAACTAAATTTCCGTACAAAATCAGAAATATTCTTTTAGATGTACGTATATATGCACACTAATATATATATATATATATATATATATATATATATATATATATATATATATGGAAGAAAATAATGGATTGTAATCCTACAGTTTGTAAAGAAAAATTGCTAACAAAGTAATCCAAGTAGAAGGAGAGAATTATTGAGAAACAAAGTCGACACTATAGCCTTTTGGTTCTGCTGAACCATCATCAGGGCTATGAGGGTTTATATTGATGATGAAAAGATAACGATGGGTGTATGAAAAGTGTAAAAATATATAAAAACTTTGGAAAACTTGTATGACATGCAAAAGTTGGCTGTTTATGACCAGAAAAATTGGCCGTTTGATCAATGAATCAGCGTTCGTTTCTTTAAATAACGTCACCTGACCTATTAGGAATATTGTGAAGAATCCACGTTCCGTTCGTTCATCGAGAGATTTCGAATCATTCTTTGTTTACGACGAAGTTCAAATCCTATAAGTTTTTTTTTTTAGTTTTTTTTATTTATATATTAATGTATGTGCCTAGGAAAATCCTAATAAATATATATATATAAAAATCAAAAAAAAAAAAATATATATATATACATATATATATCTGTGTGTGCGTTTGTTTGCGTCCGTACAAACATACTGACATGTATGCATAAGAAAGAAAAAAAAAGTAAGACCTAAGAAGAATCGTGACCATTTACATATTTTCCATTAAGTTACGTCACAATTCCAACAGCTGTTTCGTTGTTTGCAAAGGACAAACAAAGCATGAACAGTGAAACCAGTCCCAACAGATGATTAGTCATTTGCTTATTTTTCTCAGATATTGAGACCACAGACTGGAAAACGACAGTCCGCAAGCAAATTTGCCCGACCGTTCATTTGTAGGGTGAGGTTGAATTTGACAACCCTACAGGTATGATCTACAACCAGACCAAATTTAGTAAACATCTATATTAGAGATATCGGTGAAGGAACTTCTAATACATTACACATAATAACTTTGTACCACAAAAGAGTATATATATATATATATATATATATATATATATATATATATATATATATATATATATATATATATATATATATGAGAGAGGGGTCTCTGTGGCATAGTGACAAACGTGTTGGACTGCGAAATCGTATTAAACGATACCAGGTTTGAATGGCCCAGCCGCAGCGAATCAAACGGATAATAATGGATATTTTTTGTTTAATACATTAATTTTTTTTAATGCCTGTCCAAATTGTAATAAGTAAAGTTAGCGACCTTAGTAAAGGGCGACCCGAAGGCTCCCTTTTCAATAGCTACAACACCTAGGTGTAAGGGAGGGCGCTACTCCATTCCCCGGATTGCTCCACATTACCCTTGATCATTATCTTATAATGCTGAGTGTTAAGCAAGGCAGCACCAAGTACCATTTTTGAGAATTTGGTATGACTCAACCTGGGATTGAACCCCGGTCTCCCGGATCATTGGCGAACACTCTACTCATTAAGCCAATGAAAAAAGACACAAAAATGGTACTTAATGTCTCCTTGCTTAACACTGAGCATTATTAGGTAAAAATCAAGGGTAAGTGAAGAAATCCTGGAAAATGAGTAGTGCTCTACTCTACTTCTCAGTGTAATAACTAGTGAAAAGATAGCTTTCGGGTGGCCCTCGACTAAGATCGGCCATCTTACTTCTATATATATATATATATATATAAACACACAATCCTTTCACGCGAGCATGGTCCAGTCGGCTGTAGTCTCAGCAGAGAGGCAAGACTCTCCAAATGAGTGACTTAATGCTGGAGATTTGGGGAATGCGGAGTACCCCTTCATTACCATCGTTCCCAGGTCCACTCTGGCCTGTAGTGGTAGCACTTGATATGGGTTATATAGAACTAAACCTTGTGCTTATGCTAAAAAGAATTATTAGAAATGGAACTGTTTTGACAAATAAAAACTGTGTACTTGTGCTGAACTGAATAGTTTGAAATAGAACTGTTTTGACATTTAGCTCTGTGTAAATAAAAGACTGATGACTGATGAATTATTGTTAATGATACATTGCGATACTTGGAACCACTTAATTTTTTCGACTAAACTAAATTGTTTGAAATAGAACTGTTTTTACATTTTACTGAGTGTAAACAAAACTGTATTTATATATGTATAAAAATGGATTTAGCATTAAATAACCTACAATGTGCCATAAAACCAAACCAAATCAAACCACACGAGCTGGGTGAGACACAAGGTCAACTTTTAAGCTCAGTTTAACAGGTTTGAATTTAGTTTTCCGTCTCCTAAACTGTTGCCATTCCTAGATTAAAAAGTCCAATCTGCCCTACTATTTATCCACAGCTAAAGAATAATTGGATTCATCCCTTTCCGATATGTGAAATGAAAACAGCTTCGTCAAGGATTTGAACTCGGATCATCATGTCTATTTTCTTCCACGGTGACTGCAGTACTAGAATACAAACCAGTAACCCAGAGCTGATCCTTGGCTTTATAAGATTGAGTGAATTTCTGGACGTATTTTAGAAAAAAATGTATCCTTTAAACCGTCAAATACTATATATGAATATAATTTGAAACTAACGTTCCTGTAGCTTTTTTCGTTACTGCGATCAATACCAAGAGATGGAACCTACTTATGTACGTTAAACCCTTAAAAACACGTTCAAAACCGTCGATAAAAAACAAAGTAAAAGATGACTTCATACCCAAAGAGTTTCTTCGCGTTACTATCAGTTTCACGGCGTACTTTCAGTCACCGGATGGGTAGTGTAATCCCTTTCAAAAACCGAATTAACAGTCTCTTCATGTCTATATCTTGCAAGCACCAATTCTTTTATTAAAGGCTTGCAAGATATAAATATAAACTTGAGAAAGGTATAAGTCCATCTCATCCTTCCTCAGTTCATGGGAAAATAATTGAGAAGACTAAGTGAGGTACCTAGTCTAGAAGAATATAGAATAGATAAAAATTATATTATCAACGTCTCTCTCTCTCTCTCTCTCTCTCTCTCTCTCTATCTCTCTCTCTCTCTTATATATAAGTTGTAAGTAAAGTTGGCGACTTTAGTCGAGGGCGACCAGAAGGCACTCTTTTCGATAGCTACTACACTGAGGTATAGGGGAGGGCGCTACTCCTTTCCCTGGACTGCTCCACTTTACCCTTGATACGTACCTTATATTCCTGAGTGTTAAGCAAGAAGGTATCAAGTACCATTTTTAAAGACTTTGGTACGAGTCGACCTGGGATTGAACTCAGGTCTCCCGGACCATTGGCAAACACTCTACCCACAAGGCTAATGAGTCGGTTCTCATATATATATATATATATATATATATATATATATATATATATATAGAGAGAGAGAGAGAGAGAGAGAGAGAGAGAGAAGAAAGAAAGAAACAGTGAATGACAGAGTTACGCATACACAAACAAATATGAGGTGCATACGATAAGTTTCCAGACTTTCTTCGTACGGACATTTAAAATTGTCGTAGACTCTTGAAAATTCAGTATGTTATTGCTATACATCTTGTGAGATGACAGACCAAATTTTATGATTCAGGTTCAAATCAACAGCTACAGCAGCAATTGGAATACACCCCACTAAACACTGATTGTCACAGCTGTTGAATTTCAAAAATGCGATCTGGACGTGAGGACACTTTAGAAGAACGATATGCAATAAAATTCTGTTTTAAACTTGGATAAAATGATGCCACAGAAACGTATGGAATGCTTCACACTGCTTTTCGACCATCTTGCATGAATCGAGCATCAGTTTTTGAGTGCCATAAGAGATTCAAGGAGGCAGGGTGTCTGTGAGGGATGATGAGAGGTGTGGGAGGAGTAAGGAAGTCAATACACCAGAGTTGATTGGCCAAAGGGTTAGGGTTAGGGTTACTATGTTGAGGTTTTAAGGGAGTTCAGGAAAAGATTCCGTCGGAAGGGGCCAGCACTCTTCAAATTGGGTCTGTGGCATTTCCACCAGGACAATACACCAGTCCACAACTCCATCCTTGTCACAGACTATTAGACCAGGATGGGCATCAAGACAGTTGCTCACCCTCCCTATAGTCCAGACCTTGCTCCCTGTTACTTTTGGTTATTCCCTAAGCTCAGAGGCTGTCGTAATGAGACAATTGAGTAGACGAAAGAGGCTGTGACGAAGGTCATTGACATGCTCACACAAGAGGACTTACATAGGGCCTTCCAGAAGATATTGGAACGGTACAACAAGTGCATTGCAGCCAGAGGAGATTACTTGGAAGGGGACTAGAGTTTCGTGTGTGTACTATCAAGAAAAGTGCCCATACGAAAAAAGTCTGGAAACTTATCGTATGCACCTCGTATATATAAATATCTATCTATCTGTCTGTCTCTATAGGACTTGTTGTTATCCTGCCAATCGGTATCCTTTGCAGCAACAGTGTATGTCAATAGAATAAGTTACAAAAGTAAAACTTATTAAAACCCAAACTCTTTATATATATATATATATATATATGTGTGTGTGTGTGTGTGTGTGTGTGTGTGTGTGTGTAATTATATTGTATCGTAAAACAAACGAAATACTATATTGATCGAGTCGTACAAATTTGATTAGTTGGTTTGTTTAAGGTCATATCAACTCCCCAAATCTCTAGAACTGTAGCCTCACCATCATATACTGTTTAGTATCATACCCAGGGCACCCATTTTAGAAAGGTGATCTTACGCCTCTTCAAGGGGATGCGCACAGAATATTATAAGCCTCATCGAGCGAGAGGTCAGGAATACAATGAAATATATGCAAAATATGACGTCACACTTCATTAGTTTTAAGTCCAATAAAATCGAGCCAGACCTAAAAAAAAAAAAATTGAAAAGAAAAACCAATGTAAATTAATTCGACGTTTTATACCAATTGTAATATTTTCAGGTGACTCAAAATATTGTGGGGGGGTGCCCTCGTGGTGTCAATGGTTAAAGCGATGGACTGCGGAATCGTAGTACACGAGTTCGTACTCCAGTCGCGCTATTACGTTCACTTTCGGGCAAATACCCTTGTGAAAGGTATGAACCCCCTTATCCTCCCAGATATGGGTTAAATAGTACCACTACTGTTCTTCTAGGAAAATGGCTTTGGCATTTAATAACCTAAAAAGAGTTGATATGCCATTAAAACAAAGAAACCGAAACCAATCAAAATATTGTCACTTAATCCCGGACAAAACTCAAAAGCCGTTTTTTTATTCGGGTGATGGAAAGAAGTTTGATATTCGAGATTAAAACGTTTATTTTTACTGAGTTGTTTAAAAGCAGCTAAACATTTTGTTAATGGCTGAAGATCTTTAACTGTCATTTTAGAAAGATGGTGAAATTCTTTAACAAAGTCATTTCACAGTATCCCTTAATGGCTATACGCATACGGGTTGGTCTAAATGTTAAGCCTCACTTATACAACTGTTTCGCTTCGAGTCCCGAGATTGACTTTTAGATTCGATCCAAATCCAAGACCATTTCTTCCTTAACACGTGATATATCTCATCCAATCAGAGTGCAACTCCTTACAAAACCTATTTTATCATGCTTCCTTGAATTTCCTTAGAAACCCATTGAAGTTTTTATACTCAAGCGAAGAATATCAGTTTAACAACTTATTGAAGTTTTGGTCTAGTTTGGTTTATTTGTTAAATGGCATAGCAACCTTTATGGATTATTTAATGCCATAGCCTTCGTTGTAGAATAGTGATATTATTTCTACCCATAGGGGATTAAGAGAGTTAATACCTCTTAAGAGTATTAGATCGAAAGTGAACGTAATTGCACGACTGGAGTTCGAACTCGCTTATTACCATGTCGCAGTGCAGCACGTTAGCCACTACACCATGGGACTCCCCTTTTTTTACTGAAGGGGAGGACTGTCCTCCCCTTCAGTACGCCGTTACTGAGGGATTATAGAAAACATATATGATTATAATTGAGCAGATATTACAGACGTTGAGATAGATATAAGAAAAAAAAAAGAGGGAAAATATTCTAAAATCTAAAAAATTCAAATGACATATACTGACAGAAATTTTTAAAATGCAGTGCCATTTGAAGTGAAAAACATCAGACGTCCCGACTAACAAGGAAATAAGGGAATTATTGTAATAATAAGGAACGGAATAAATAATGGGGCAAGTCAAAAATAAATCCCAAATTAACTAATCAAAAATCCACCTCCCTCCGATTTAAAACATATTAGGTTTGATCAAAAATAAAATGAAACTTGACCCCGACGTGATTTGAACACGCAACCTTCTGATCTGGAGTCAGACGCGCTACCGTTGCGCCACAGGGCCGCACCTGTCTGCCGTTTTCATTATATTACTTTATTCTAAAGCAACTTGTGAACGAATGTTAATATATATGATTAAATTTTAGCAGCAGTCTATTATATATAGGCCGGAACTATGATCTAATCACCTCAAAACAAAAGATGGCAGTTTCACGACATATCAAAAGAGAAGTTTAAGGCATTCTTTGACCAAAGAAAAACACGGCGGAATTAGCATGTTAAATTCCAAAGTAACAATTTTGAGAAAATTTACGTAGCGTTCGTTGTTCATTGTTGCTTTGGTATATACAGCGTCAGTCTCAATACTTTTGAATTCACCTTCTACCTTAGTCTTATGTTATTATTTACTAAGCTTTATTTCTATGTTGCACACAGGCTTCAGGTTGCTTACAGCTTTAGTGATTACCCATCTAAGTATTAAACAGGTTCATCGCTGCTTAACTTCGGGGATCAGAGTGGATTGACTGTAAGTCTTATCTTATATTCATATAACGGATCCCTCGAAAGTTGTTTCTTGATTTCGAGCGACGAAAGGAATGAACAAACATTCAGTTACAGTCTGATTCCCTCGTTTATTTATATCTTATTTATTCAGGCTGGCTATCTCAGTGAGTTTCCAAACCGTCTTTCAGGCGAAGAGAAAGAAATTCCTGGAATCTTCTCTATCGAAACTGTTAACGTTAAAATTACTCAAATAGGACTGCTCTGTTGTACTCCAGAAATCCAACACAGAACCTCGGATAATATTAGGGCTGCCGAAGAATATGTCAGCCGAAACGTTGTCAAAAATGTCTCGATCAATCATAAGCAAACTGCGAACCGCAGTGCTTTTTGAATGACCTGCCAATTATTTTTTCTTACTGGTGAGAAAAAACATCAATTTTTCCCTTTTTTTTCTTAGGCAGATGCTTAGACGTTTAATCTTTTATATTAAAAAAAATGGTTTAATTACCTTCAATATAAAATTATCTAGATTTTTTTTATAAAAGAAGATCTTTTTACAAAAGAGAAAAAACATCAATTTTTCCCTTTTTTCTTAGGCAGATGCTTACACTTTTGATCTTTTAAATTTAAAAAGAAATGGTTGAATTACCTTCAACATAAAATTATCTCGATTGTTTTTAATAAAAAAAAAAGATCTTTTTACAGAAGAAAAAAAAACATCAATTTTTCCTTTTTTCTAAGGCAGATATTTACACGTTTGATCTTCTGTAGTAAAAAAACTGCTATCTTCAATGTAAAATTACCTTGAATTTTTGTTTTTAGTAATGTAGTTCGCTTGATAATGAACCATGTTACATGTGAGCCCTCTTCTCAAAAAAAAAAAAAATGTTACCAATGCCAGATCAAGATAATAGTTTGAAAAACCTATGAAATAACAAAAAGGCTGAATTTCAGAATTGTTAAACTTTGTTTACACTTATTTTGGCATTTCGTCTCTTTTGAATGTTTTATATCACGTAGAAATGTTCTGCAAGAATTTCATATTAACATACCAAAATTCTCCGCTTATATCATCTTCCTTTTCCTTTCAATTTGCACGCATTGGAAGCTTTCCATATTTTGCACAGTCTTTCTAAGAAAAAGAACCACACCTAATACCATATTTTCCACAGACGGTATTAATAATTCACTATCTCTACGTAATACAAAATATGGTAAATCCGTCAACATTTTACCGTTGGCATTTACATAAATCAAACCTTTCTTTCATTGAAACAAGCATGTCTAGTCTTACAAACTGTTCTGATATTTCTATTCAGTCTCTATAGCTCGGTATTCTTGACGATTGACTAAACGATGAAATGTTCCAACATTTCCTGATCAATGAAAAGAATATAATGGTCCCTAACCAACCTGTGTCACCGAATCTAAAAATCAAAAAATACCTATGAGTGTCATAAATTCCTAAAAGAACTTATCCTTATTTTGCCACCAAAAGTTAAAGTGTCGGAATGTATCTGACTTCCCACTTGGCCGGAATGCGGCGCAAGGCCATTTTATGATGAGGACCACGTACGAATCGAAACTCATGCGCGACTGGTCCCAAACATACTTGGCTCCGCCGGTATTCCCCTTGTAGGGCGCCTCAGACGCTGGACAAAATAGCAGGAGTGTTTTTCTTAGGTTTATTTAACGAGTGTATGTTGAGAGCTTTTTTTATCGTTTAATATGAAAATTCTAAGCTTTTAAAGGGAATTTTCGACGTATTTGAATTCGTCATCTAGGTATTGTGGGCTACACATTCTAAGTGCTCGTAAATAAAAAAACAATTATGAGACCTGTTTTAATTTTACTGTTGTGGTAGGAGTAAAAATGTGTCTAATTATTTTGCTTGTGGGTTGTGGTAGACTTTAAAAGTTAAATCATTTTGGAATTTGATAATTAGGATGTCCAGGAGAGGTATGGTGTTGTCTGACTCTTTCATTAGTAGAATTAATCGAAGGTTCCGTATTGTTTAATTTCTCTGCAATCTTTCGGATTCTTATGCTTTGAGGTAGGAAAATGAGTATATTGTCAATATATCTAAAATATGTAACGTTAATGGGTAATCTATAGCTGAAGGGGACGGATTCTAAAAATTCTAAATCATATATGTCTAACGTATACGTATAAACCTGCTTTGGTATTAAATAACCGACAATGGTTGATATGTCATAAAACCCAACCAAACCAAATCATATATCTAATATATATGTAGAGCGATGAGTGAAATTATTTGTTTAGCTATATTTTTTTAAGGCAACACAAATGAATAACTTTTCTTTAACACACAACAACGAAAGTTCTTTATTTGCAGCATGGAATATGGTTTGCTTTTGGAAGCTGCAAGACTCGTGGTGTTTAGACTTGTTAGTGTTGGAGACGAAATGGCTTAGCGGGATGTTGAGATGGCAGCGTGTTGTTGGACGTGTGAGGGATGTGTTTAAAGTCACCGTGTAGTTTTGTATCTGGTTTTTGGAGGAGAGTCTGCGATATCTCCATGTTGTCGAGAGCGGAGTTACGCTCGGATCGACATAGTCAATTTTTGGGGTGACATGAAGTGGTGCCTGTGGAAGGCATGCTGAATGTTTCTAATTTATGTTCAACTGGGATTCCTCGTAAAGAATCCATAAATTAGATGGTTCCCTTGTTGAGTGTCCATGTTGCTGCTGCTAGTGTTAAAGCCACAGTGAGATGTCCACACTGGGTGGCTTGTTTAGCAAAAATCAGGGACGACTAGGGGCACGTCTGTTCTGGTCGCCGTCTCACGCTGAAGAGAGTGGTTTTGACCGCTCACCCGTTTTGCTAGCCGGAAATGAAGGTCCGAACTGAATAGGATAAGTCATACTGATTGGGTGAAATTCAGTGTTGAATTAAATTGCGCGCCAAAACAAAATACGAGATTTTCCTCTTCTCTACATATGTATAAAGAGGATTTGGCATTAAATAACCTACAATGGTTGATATGCCATAAAACCCTACCAAACCAAATCATATATATCTGATATATATGTATGAAGAGGATTTGGCATTAAATAATCTACAATGGTTGATATGCCATAAAACCAAACCAAACCAAACCAAATCATATATATCTGATATATATGTATAAAGAGGATTTGGCATTAAATAACCTACAATGGTTGATATGCTATAAAACCCAACCAAACCAAATCATATATATCTAATATATATGTGTAAAGAGAATTTGGCATTAAATAACCTACAATGGTTGATATGCCATAAAACCCTACCAAACCAAACCAAATCATATATATTTAATATATATGTATAAAGAGAATTTGGCATTAATTAACCTAGAATGGTTGATATGCCATAAAACCAAACTAAACCAAATCATATATATCTGATATCTATGTATGAAGAAGAGTTGGCATTAAATAACCTACAATGGTTGATATGCCATAAAACCAAACCAAACCAAATCATATATATCTGATATATATGTATGAAGAGGATTTGGCATTAAATAACCTACAATGGTTGATATGCCATAAAACCAAACCAAACCAAATCACATATATTCAATATATATGTATAAAGAGGATTTGGCATTAAATAACCTACAATGGTTGATATGCCATAAAACCAAACCAAACCAAACCATTTCTTTTTCAATATAAAACAAGTTGAAATCTGCTGTACGCTTTTTTCTCGCGCAGTCGTTTGGTTGCGTAACGATTAGTCGTCTGACTCAAGATTAGAAGATTAGAAGGTTACTTGATCAAATCACGGCGGGATCAATTACGAAATTATTCTTGGGCAGTGCATATTATTTAAGCGAAAATCAAAGTTATAATTTTCTCATATTGTATCTCTTTTCTTTTTCCCCACTCATTTCTCACTCAACATAAAACCACTTGAAATAAAGTGTATGCTTGCTAAGGGGTTGTGTGTCATTGTGACGTAAATAGAACACCCCTTACTCCCTATCAGAAGTTTATATGTTCAGTTCTCATCAGTATCAACAAGTATTTAAAAAAAATATTTTGTCGGTATCATTTAGACAAAGTTGAACTTGTGTCATTATTTTTTAAAAATATTTTCTCTTTATTTACTGAACATAGAAGGACTTGACATATAATGAATACTTCTTCATTACATATATAGCCTTATGATGCATCTAACTTCAGATCGGGATGTTACGAGTTCAAATCGCGACGGGGTCAACAGTTAGTATTTTTTGTCTGTACATCTGATCTAGACAAAGTTGAACTTTTGTAATTTTTTCCTTATATTTTCTCTTTTTCCGCTTGAGTTCAGTTTTAACATAAAACGAATTAACATATACGGTTCGCTCCAATTTGTCCATCGTATCTATGTGTCCCAAGGGTAGTGCATCTAGCTCCTAGCTCGAGGGTTACTGGTTCAAATTACATCCAGGGCATTTTTTTTTGTTTCTAAATTTCTGTCAGTATATATCATTTAAACGAAGTAGAATTATTATTATAATAATCATTTCACATATTTTCTTTCTTAGTTTGCTCATTTCAATCTCGAGTTGATATATACCGCACATTTCCTTCTGGTATTGTAGTTCTACAGCGGAACGGTTTCGCGTCTGATTCCCGATCCAGAATTTTCCAGATCAAATCACGTCGACGTTGAATAATATTTTATTGTCAGTATTTAGACGGAGTGATAATTCAATTATTTTTTAAATCTCACATTGTATCTATTCTCTCTCAACTAGTTAAAATATTGTTAATACTTCTCTGTTAGCGCAGTGGTACAGTGTTAGTTGCTGGTCAAGCAAAAGTTTTCACGTTCAAATCACATCATGGTTAATTCAATACTTCTTTTTTTTCTTTAAATTTCTGTCAGCATATATGATTTAAACGAAAGTGAACCTTGATTATAATTTTTCCATTTCTCTCTCTCTCTCTCTCTCGTTCTCTCTTATTGTTATCTCAACATAAAACAAGTTTAAATATACTATAAACTTCCAAAATATAAGTCTGTTATTGGAGCACAATGGTAGGGCGGGCTGAAGCTGAAAATGAAATTTTTGCAGCGTATTAATAAACTGGTCTCACCACTAAGTAACGAGGGATTCTGTTGTTATAGTTACAGGATGCATGTTTGCTGTCGCGTTACAATAACAAGTGAATGTTTTATTATTCTGTAGTGAGACCAAGTTGTGCGATCTCAGTCACATTATTTTTTTTTTAATATATTTTTAGATTTGTTGGTGAACAAATTTAAAAGTCACTGAGACAGATAAATAGATACTAACAAAACAAAAAAAAAAACGAAAGAAAAACAGGAAAAAATGAGAAGTAATTTAAAATATTTTATAATTTTTTTTTAATTTCATGATAAAAACATCAACTTTTCATCTTTAATCATAGATATTAGCATTCTTTAAAAAAGACATTTTTGGATTGGAGGAATCAATCTAATATATGAAGGAAACAATTTTCACATGACTCAATAGCTTAATGAGGGAACGTCTGACTCCAGATCAGAAGATTATGTTTTCAAATCACGTCGGGGTCAACAAACAATATATATATATATATATATATATATATATATATATATATATATATATATATATATATATATATGCAGTGGAGTTGGTTCTTGTGTATAATGTTTATCGTCTTAGGAAATGGACACGACGATCCGGGTCCGAACCCTGGACGAGGCTGTTTTCATTTCGTATCGCACTTGGAAAAGGTATGCATCAAGTTATTCTCCCTCCTACAATGGGTAAATAGTAGGTCACACTGGGATCTTATACCTATGTATGGCAACCAGTCTCGGAGAAAAAAAGAATTTGAATTCAAACCAGTACAACTTCGCCTCAAAATTGACCTTGTGTCACATCCTTGTAAATACATACATAATTTAGGCGAAGTGGAACTTTTAATGTCATTTTTTCTGATACTCTCTCTCTCTCTCCCTCTCTCTCTCTCTCCTTCTCTCTCTCCCTCTCTCGCTCTCTCTCTTATTTATATCTCAATAACTGCTATACCTTTTCGATTATAATTATTATACATTTTTTTCTATTAATAACTCTATTTAGTTGTGAAGGCACAAGGCCCAATAGTGACCCCCACACCCCAATAAGCTTTTTTTGCGGTTACGTCTGGTTCCCTTGGACTTTAAACCATTGCAGGCTTCCATATTGTACACAAGTCAGTGTGACCTCAAACTTCTTTGCTCGTATTTCTTCGTATTCCTGAAAAGACATAATTTCTTAACAAATTGCCAAAGATATATTAAGAATGATTTTATACAATGAACTTTTAGAAAATCTAGAGGAAAGAGCCAAGTCGACTGTGGCTCTAGAATATGCCGACTGCATCTCGGAGGAGGGGTAAGATCCAACCAACGAGTGTCCTGATATGACATATACCGTCCAATGGTGAGGCTCCAATCCTGGAGATTGGAGGAATGTAGAGTAACCCTTCATTGCTATTATTCCTAGGTTCATTCTGATACGAAGTGGTCGTATCTGTTAGGATCCCATCGATGGGTCAAATAGAACTGTTTGACTATTTAACTGAGTGAAAACAAATGACTGATTTTAAAATTTAATTGTTCGTATTGGATATCAGTACTTGGAACCAATTAACAGTGTGCAAATGAATCAGTAATGCTAAATAGAATTAGTGTTCAATAGAAATACATAAAACGATTTAACTGCGTGCAAAAAACAATTCGTGAGGAATACTTGAAACCGTATAACTGTAAGCAAAAATTGAATTGTTGATATTAGATAATATTACTTGAAACTATTTGACTGTGTGCAAATGAATAACTTTAATAGAATTATTTGTGTTAAATAGCAATACTTGAAACCACTTCACTATGTGCAAACTTTTTTTTTATACCATACATCTTAGTTGATGCTTCGGGATGGGTCGTCAGTGATGTTTCCTTTGGGTTCATGGGGGGTTTCGGGTCTTTCAACATCAGACCCCCTCACACAAATGACCCAGTTGGCATCGATCTAACTCCAACTCCTATCCCGGCAGCTAATCTGCGCATCCACACAAGGAGAAAAAAAAATGACCACAGAAAAGGCTCTATATAAAATTTTGCAACAGCCAATCAGAGCTAAGCTCAACTAAATCTTTCCTTTAAAAATCGGGAGGCCATTTTACTCTGCTTCTTAGCCACAATGAGGTCGTTATTCGGTTATCTGTTCATTCCGGTATGTATTTCTTCCTCCCCCCCTTTTTTTAAATTTTTGTTTTTATTTTTTTTATTTCTATTTTATACTTAAAGAAAAAAAAAACTTAAAAAATAAAAATCAAAAAATCAAAAAAAAATCTGTACATAACTAAAGAATTGCGATTAAAACAACAAACTCCGATATAAATTGACATACGTTTAGTTTTGTTTTAAAACTTATTTCCATTAAACACTGTACATGAATATACAAACAAACAAATAATCAATATTAAATAGAGTTATTAGTGTTAGATAGCAATACTTGAAACCATTTAACTGACTGCAAACAAATTAGCTCAAACGTTTTAAAAATAATAAAGTTACGTACTATTTTTCTAGAAATCATATGTATATCTATTCGACTGAGTGCAAACAAATGAGCTCTAACTCGCTTGAAAATATGTTCCATAAACTCTTTTACAAATCATATATATATATATATATATATATATATATATATATATATATATATACGATTTGGCATTAAATAACCTGCAAGGGTTGATATGCCTTTAAACCTACCTAACCAAGCAATCTGTAAGCAAATCTGTTCTGAGCACCTCGGATGGTGAAATGGTTACCCAGCTTGACTAGCAAATCTTCGCGAGTGAGTTCAAGTCTCATTGGCTTCTTCATTTATTCGGCCTTGTGGCACACAATCAAAATGATTAGTGAATAACAGGGCACCTCGGGTGGTATTATGAACAGGAATCTAGCCTAGCAAACTTTCACGAGTGAGTTTGAGTCTTATTGGGCGCTCCATTCATACGGTCTTTTGCCACATCTGAGTAAAAAGCTCAGTAAATCACTATTAGCAAATCTGTTTTAGCCGGAGTGCAGCGGACTGAGCTATCAAGTAGCCGGACAAATACATATTGATATGAATCATTTTTTAAAAAAAGGAGGATTGACCCCGACGTGATTTGAACACGCAACCTTCTGAACTGGAGTCAGACGCGCTACCGTTGCGCCACAAGGCCAACCGCTTGTGGGCTTTATATTATATATTTTAAAAGCCTCGTTATCATAAAGTTAGTATCCTGAAATCGATTAGCCTAAAGATTTGTTTATAAATTTGCAATAATTCATGTTATTACTACTAAATCCAGCCCCACCCCCAGGAAATATACTTCGAAAGTTTAACCCACACGAGATTGCATAAAAAATGGCTGGCACGAAGGGAAAAAATAATGTGACAACTGTGTTATATCATTAAGGAATGATTTTTTTTATATATAAATCATTTTTCGTTAATTATATTTTATCATTCACTTTGGTTGGGCTTTGAAGTATTTGGGTTAAGAGTCCAGATGCATAGTCATTGGGTGCAGTTGTACGCTCGCGCGCAAAGGATATGACAATCACCATTGTCATAATAAACACCCCGACATGAAATGGGGTTGGAGTGTGGATGACGTCATGCCCGGAAAAGATGGTCTTGAGATTTTGAGGATTTTGAAAAAGAGTCAGTTGAGAGTTGAGGTTGGACCATGGAGTCGAGTAGTTGGGGATTCGGCCATTGAGTCGAAGAGTTGAGTTTTTCAGATCTCTACCAGCAGAGATGAATTGAGATCTTAAACACCACGAGATGTGCCGAACGTTGAGGGTGGGGTTAGCATAGTATGATTATGAAAGACTTTTTATAAATTGTGTCTCTCTCCTCGTGTCGAAGAACCGAAGTCAGAAACTTATAAACCGTTCGTACTTAAACAATAGAGTCTGCCTGTCTATTTGTATTTGCCTGTTTTCACCTGCATTTGTGTTTTGTATTTAAATATGCATTTGTTAATGAGTTAGCATGTGTATATGTGTAGTTTACAATAAGTGGAGACAGGTATTTTGGTGAATGTTGCACGCTTGGTGATGTAGGGGTGACTTTTATTGTATAGATTGATTGGACGGTGAAAGTGGCTTCCTAGGGCTCCCTAGAAAAACATAGTCTTCCTCCTCACCCCCTAAACTTTTGAGGCCTTGTGCCCGCCTTGAATTGTAAAATTTACGCTTGTATTTTTTATCTTTCTAAGGAAATAAAGTGACAACTGGAGACACAGCTGACAGACCCTAAATGAGGCGAGAATGGATTAGCCTTTATGTAACCAGAATCCAAAATAACTTGGTGTATTGGATACACCCACTTCTCGCCGGCGAAGTCCACATGTTGTCATGGCTAAAATACTTAACTACGGCTTTGAAGAAAGTGGGTTCAAACTCCAGTCACACTATTACATTCGCTTTCGGGCTAATACCCATGGAAAAGGTATGAACCCTCATCCTTCCACCTATGGGTTATCACTGCTATTCTTCTCCGAGGATAGTTTTGACATTAAATAACCCATGAAGGTTGCTATGCCATTAAACAAAGAAACAAAACCAAATAACTTTTGGCTATGTATGTACTAAAGGTGAAATACCCTCGAGTCAGAGAGAGTTGGGGGTGGATAATGACACACGGACGGATTTTATGTTTATCAACCCCCAGAACGAAAGGGATTAGGAGACGGGAAATCGGAAAAAAAGGGTTCAAGGATAAAATGGCAACTCTAAAAAATTTGAGAATACATCAAGGTGAGAAGGGGGTGCTTAAGAGAAGGAAATAAGGGACCTTAGATTTAGAATTACTTGATGAGACCTCAGTCGAGTGAAGACCAACGACGGTAGTTTCACCAAAGTTCGCAGAACATAAATCCTCTTGAGGACCGAACCTCAGAAAATTTAATGGAAACGGAAAATCATTATATACCCTACCCACTAAGTAGACCAACGAGAGAAAAGAGAAAAATCGAATTCAGATCCCAAATAAAATGGTTTGACAAGAAAGAATAAGAAGCCATTAATGAAAGCATTAACGCGAAAGGCTTAAACCCACTTCTCTCCCTGACTCTGGATAAACAGCAGAGCTTATTGGATCTTTTAAACCTTATAGGACAGGGATGTTAAGAGTAGTTATTTACTCAGCTTAGAAGCCCCAAAATAGTGAGGCACATTATGAAGATTGAACTACAGAGGCACCCAATGAGAACTAAACTCCCTAACAACAGCCTGCAAATCAAGTTTGCAAATTAAAAAAAAAAGATTACAACTTGGCATTTATCGTCGTTGAGTTAGAAAAAGAAAGTCTCATGAACAAATCTCGTCACGTTCAAAAACGATAACAAGAAATTGCTCAAATCTCTCGTCACACGGGAGGATCTTTGAGGATTAAGATCTGAGTCAGTCGGGCACTGTGGTCTATGACTCTGGCCCAATCTTACGGTTTCAAGTCTAACATTCTTTATTTCGACAGCAATTTTAAATAACTTTTTGTACTTCCAAGGAAAAAAGATCCACAACCTATGTTTCATTACAGAAGCGCACAGTCTTACATTCCGAAGAATGCATCAATGTTAAACGAGGTCAAATGATAGCAAAGCACACAATCGGGTCACATGAGTTTTATACACGCCAATATTACGTCACCTTTTCCATGAGGGAAGTTGAAATGAAATGTGGAAAGAAAACTCAACCGAAGAATGAGGATCTTAATTTATAAATATGGTTCTGGAAAATATGAGACGAAGGAAATGAAAGAACACAGCGATTGAAAAACAAGCCCAGACGATAACGGGACAGAGGTCAGTTGATTCGAGAGTGTTGCAACTCGTATATTGTAATTAACAGAGAGAAAGAAGAAAAACACAGCAAGTGGTTTGATAACCGGATGAGCATGGAACAATGCCTTTTTAAGGTGAGCACGGGCGCTGGGCCGTAGCACAAACACGACTGGCATTCTCAAAAATGTCTCGGGCGCCGCCGTCATTCCCTTAAAAAGGAGCGCTTCTGGTGCCAGACGATAAACACTACTAATTCTATTTAACATTACTCATTCAGTTGCACAAATTTAAATGGTTCCAAGTATTAATGTGTTATACTTACAGTTTTATTAAACATCAGTCATTTGTTTGCACACAGTTAAATGGTCAAACAATTTAATTTAACATAAGTTATTTGTTTGTTCTCAGTATAAAGTCAAACAGATCAATTTGACCAATTGATAGGGATCCTATCAGGTGCTGCCCCTCCAGATTAGACTGTAGGGGGACATTATTTGGTAGATATGTTTAGTCCCCCCAAATATAATGTTAATAAAGTTTAGTTTAAGGTTTAGAAAAAGGTAGAATAGGCATAATATAGGCACACGGATAAAGGCAGTAAATGAATGAAGCCAATGAATGAAGGTATGAAACAAATGAGAAAAGGATATGAAACAGCGCGGACAAAAGGAATATTCAAAACAAGGCGACGAACAAAACAAATTTATATACTATAATAAACAGACATTGATACATTAAAAATAGTCGTGTGTGTATGTGTGTGTGTGTGTAACTAACACAACTAAACTACAAAAAGGTTAATGACGAAAACGTCCTATTAAGTTGGATTACGTATTTAAAATGTCTTTCTTTTTGTGGTTCGAAACAGTCGGTTTCTCTAAGACTGGAAAAAGTCTCTTAGTCAATGTTTATTGAAGAAATGAATGTCTGCGAGGCTCATCGATTTTTTTTTTGCTTTTTAACTCTGTTGGTGAATAAGAAGAGTGCCACACTGAAGAGAGAGAGCGTGTCAGCGCTGCAATTGAACTTGTGAAAAAGAGAAAGAATGTTTGAAGACGATGTATTTATAGAAAATACGTGTCTTGGAAATGGCTCCAAACGCAGGACGAAATTTACGCGCGGACGTAGTTTTACGCAGGTCACGTGGTTCTCCTGGCCTAATGGTTTCCCGAGACTGAATATGTGTGCGTCCGCCACCTTTGTTGTGGAAACAAGTGGCATACCGCCCAAAGTCCTATAAGATTGAACTTGGGAGTAATGGCAGTGAAGGGGTACTACGCATTCCCCAAAGCTCCAGGGCTGTAGCCTTACCATTAGATTGTTTAGTGTCATAAACAGGAAACTCATTGAGGACTGAGTCTTGCCTAGTGCAGAGATGCTGTGGGTTTATTCTACAGACCCAACTGTGTCTAAAGAGGTTTATACAAAACAGCTAATTTCGTTTGCACACAGCGGGTGAAGAAACAAATAGATTTCGTCAGGCCTCAGCTTTGTTTATCTAGAAACAGCTCCGGATTGGCAGATGCTGGTGGCGGTGGACCAGTGGTTTGTAATACCATTAAATTCCTAAAAATATATGGGAATCAATGGATAGGTCCTTCGTCGAACGATCAAGGAACTATCAAGGGTAGCGAAATATAGTAGCCCGTGGCCCTGGTTGAGAAGAGGGTACCTCAAATAGTCCCAGAAGTTGGGACTATTTAAGGTAACCGTAAGAAAAAAAGAAAAAATAGATTAGAAAATAGATAAGAAGATGAGAAATCATTTCTGGTTAGATTGCACCATAAAAAAAAGGAAAGAATGTGAAAAGAAAAAAGCTGGAAAATATTGTTCATATGCAAATCAAACTCTAAAAAGTATAAATCAGTAATATCTGGTCGGAACCATTTGCTGTTGGATTATAACTGCAGTGATTTGGTATCTCAGCATGTAAGTAATTTTTTAAAAATGTATATCATATTTATAAATTGTAGAGATGTTTCACATTCGATAAATTGTATATTTTATATTGGGTAAATTAATACCACTTTCCTTTCTGGTTTCTTGCTGATGTTCTCGAGAAAAGGTGAGAGAGCGAAGTTAGCCATTGACGACACCTCAGAAAAAAAAAAAGAAGCGTTGTTGAGTTTTCACGTTAAAGTTTTGATTTTTATTTATTTATTTTATTTATCTATTTTTACATTTTAAGTATTCACGACTTTTTGTTATTACCCTCAAAGTACTTTTTCTCATGATCATTACTTTCCCCCCAACCTGGGAAATACATTGAAAAAGTTTAAAACCCGTGGTTATCTTAGAAAAAAAAGACGTAGGTATTCTAAGCATAGACACATTCAGGTTCCCTGGGTGGGGGGGGGGAAATTTTCGATTAATTTGTGTAATTTGAACCAACTGGACCTTAGATTCTCGGAACTTTTTTTTTTTTCGAAAAAAAAAAGTTATTTCACATTTTGTAAGGTGAGGTTCATTTTCAAATTCTAATTTAACGATCATCCATTTCCAGAACAAATATTAAAACATAGACCCCCCCACACACACACACACACTGGAATCTAAAAAATAAATAATTCCGCTTGTTTGGTTATTAGTTTCAACGCTGTTCCGGAATTAACAGATCCTTTTACATTAAATTAGAATGTGAAATTGAAGCCACCCAAATATAAAAGGTAGAATGTTTTTTTAAACTCTTTTAAAAACTTTCCTCTTGTTAATAACCTGATGTCAAATCTGAGAAAATTTTTTAAATCGTGTGTGTTTTATATATACGTGATTACTCGTTTTGATTGGAGTCTGCATCAATGTAATATCTACGATACTTAGTGGAAGGAGTTGTTCCTCTTTATATATGTATCTGTAGTAGGCACATACGACCTGTTGTAAATTAACCTGTTTTATAACCTACCATACTTTGTCCTCCACGAGATAAGGAAACTCAGCATACACGATCTTCGCCTTTTTTTAGCTTTGTGTCAGATTAGCTAAAACTTGGTGAATAATTCAGAAAATGTTGACGATTACGTTAAAATTAAAATGTAAAAAAAAACAAAAAACAACTAGGTATGACCTCGACGTGATTTGAACAAGCAACCTTCTGATCTAAAATGTGAAATTGAAGCCACCCAAATATAAAAGGTAGAATGTGTTTTTTTTTTTTTTTTTTTTTTTTTTTTTTTTTTTTTTTTCGAAAAAGAAATTGCAGCGAGTTAGACTTCAAATCACCCCCCACCTGAACGGGTGGACGAGTAGAACTTTAATTAAGCACATTTTGTGTATATTTTTCCTACCCCGTCCTAGTTGACTTGAAATCATTTTATTGTGCAGAGGTGGGACACGCACGACTCGAAAGTCTTGCGTAACCTTTACAAAAATGTTTGGTCCCTTCGCCATTTCCTTTCAGAGAGCGACAGCCACGCTCAAGCACCTAGCAATAATCTCTGCCCAATATTTTTTTTTTTTTTTTTTTTTAAAGGGGGGTAGGTTCTGTGTGTGTTGTGGGGAGGCTTCTTGGAACCAAGGGCTAGCTCCTGGCGAGCGCTCCGGGGCCTGTTCTGGACTTCGGTCCGGAGCGTGGCCCTGGAAAAGGAACAATGGCAGACTTGGGGCCTTTAATTAGGCACCTAGTTTCGACTAGGCTACCCTTGGGTGGGCGAGCTGCTTTTTTGTCTCCTTTGTCCCCCTTGTACGGCACTAGACCATGCGTCTAGTTTAAGCCGCAAACTGGCATACGTGCCCGGACCCACATTTGGGTTCGTGAAACTGCTTGCCTCATCAGGCTCACATTACACTAAGTGAGCCGATGAGCAGCACTGACAAGCAGGGTTCGAGTCTCGGCTCGTTCCCGACCTTCCCCTCCCCTTTATCCCCACTTTAATCGGCCTTCGGGCTTTTGACCTTGTGTCAAGTCGTGTCTGGTGGGAGGCAGCGACAAATACTAGGCTTCTTGGAACCAAGCGAATGTTACTTAAACCACCTGAGCTTCACTCGTAGAAATTCCACGCTATACATGTATAATTCAACAATTCAAACATTTTGAAATAAATCGATTTTTTATTTCCATTTTTTTTTTAAATTTATGAATTAATCACACTAGTAACAAATATTGATAGATGAAATAAAAATTTTCAGTGGAAAGTTAAAGAGACAGTTTTGTGAAAGAAGTAGATTGATTACTTTCAGAAAAAAATATACTCATCGCATTTTTAATGAATATTTTATCAACCTTTTCAGTTATCATATTTTCAATAAGGCTAACGTTGCCCGTTCGCAAGAAGTTCAATGTTGATAAATGTCTCAGACGAGATTAATTCTAGTTGTTATCCCCCGACCAAAACAAAGTTAAAAAGATTGAAAATAAACAAGAAAACAGTTAATTTTCACTGTTATTTTAAAACAGTTTTTGCGTTAAGCAAAATATACAAATGAAGTTAGTTGTCAAAATTCTTTAAAATCTAAAATACGTATATCCAGATGAAAAAAAGAATTGATACTGATGTGATTTGAACACATACCGTCCCGAACTAGTCAAACGCGCTACCGTTGCGCCACAAAGTTTGTTTTTTATTATCCTAGTGTTGTATAGTTATTAATTTGAAATTAAATAAATGTTGTTGAGCCAATTATTTGGAGCGGCGGGGAGTTTATTGGAAGAAGGAAGAAAAATCGGTCCATAAATCCAGAGGCTCGGTAATTCAAATAGAACCACAATGAAAAGAGTCAATATTACACGAATAAAGCTATATGATCGTACGGCCTTGTGGCGCAACGGTAGCGCGTCTGACTCCAGATCAGAAGGTTGCGTGTTCAAATCACGTCGGGGTCATATACATTTTTCTTTGTAGAGCCTTGAATACGAATGTAATTCGATACGCTTTCGGTTTTTTCCTTATTCAACACAAAGAAGAACGATATTGGATGTTGGTCTATACAAAGAAATCTCTCTCCCTCTCATGACAAAATAGGAACATTATGTGCCCCATTCATGCGGTCTTGTTCTACATCTAAGCTTAGTAAATTAAAGTAGGAACATTTATATTGTGCAATTTATTTTTTTATAGTTTTCAACCCGTTTCGACTTCTCCGTTTTCATTCAACGCTTGGATATAGTATTAATACATTGTCAAATCATTTGTCATCGCTTCTCTTCGAGCATATCAACTCTTTTAAAAATTTTCCTCTTGGTAATAACCTGATGTCAAAAATGAGAAAAATTTTAAAATCCTGTGTGTATTATACGTGATTACTCGTTTTGATGAGAATCTGTATCCATGTAATATCTACGATACTTAGTGGAAGGAGTTGTTCCTCTTTATATATGTATCTGTAGTAGGCACATACGTCCTGCTGTAAATTAACCTGTTTTGTAACCCTCCATACTTTGTCCTCCACGAAATAATGAAACTCAGCATATACGATCTTGGCCTTTTTTAGCCTTGTGTCAGATTAGCTAAAACTTGGGGAATAATTCAGAAAATGTTGATGATTACTTTAAAATGTAAAAAAACAATTATGACCTCGACGTGATTTGAACACGCAACCTTCTGATCTGGAGTCAGACGCGCTACCGTTGCGCCACAAGGCCTTACGACAAAGATGGCTTAATCATGTTATATTGACACTTTTATTGTGGTGCTAATTATCTTGGGTGTCGAGCAAATGGATTTGTGGACTGATTTCTTTTATTATCCCAATTCCGAACGAACCTTCTTCCCTTTCAAATAATTGGCTCCACAAATTTTATCTAATTTTAAATTAACAACTTAACAATAACTACTTTTAGAACGATATTATTGAAGTCGTCGTCTGGCCTTGTGGCGCAACGGTAGCGCGTCTGACTCCAGATCAGAAGGTTGCGTGTTCAAATCACGTCGGGGTCAAGTTTCACTTTATTTTTGATCAAACCCAATATGTTTTAAATCGGATGAAGGTGGATTTTTGATTAGTTAATTTGGGATTTATTTTTGACTTACCCCATTATTTATTCCGTTCCTTATTATTACAATAATTCCCTTATTTCCATGTTAGCCAGGACGTCTGATGTTTTTCACTTCACTGGGCACAGTGCATTTTCATTTCTTTCTCGAACTTCCCCATGATGGCTTTTGTAAGGAAATCCATTTTAATAAACATTAGTTTAGTTTTTAGGTGGGTGGTTTGTTTTTCAATAAGGCTAACGTTGCCTGTTCGTGATAAGGTCATTGTTAATTAATCTCAGAAGAGAGTAATTATAAAAGATATAGTGAAACATTTGCATCTGAAAGAAAAGAAAATCGATTAAAAGAAAAATTAAGATTGAAAATGAATATTAAAACAATTTTTAAATTTTATTTATTTTTTTTAAATATTCGGGCGATTTTTCTTTTTTTTTTTTTTTTTTTTTTTTTTTTAGCAAAATATACAAATAGGGTAAGTCATCCAACAATGAATAAAATCAATACGGTTATGAGGTTAAACGAGCAGGCAACCCAAGAAATTGTTTAAGACATGAAGAAGCAGTTTTTTTATGGCGATACTGCTGTGTATAGAACCCGGAAAAGCAATCAGAAAAATACAAGTTTATATTTAGGTTCCATATTCAAATCATGTTGGGGTCAATTACTAATATATTTTTTCTAAACTTGTCAGTATGAATGATTTAAACAAAGTTTAACATTTTATCGTTTCCTATTCTAATTAGTTCTACCTCTCTCTATCTATCTATCTATCTATCTATCTATCTATCTATCTATCTATCTATCTCGGTACAGAAGATTTGGTCGTTGTTGTTTTAGATATCTGACTGCATTTTGGCTTCCTTCTCACCCCTTTCTTAATTCGCTGGCATCTTATTGTCTGTGAAGGCTGCAAAAGAAAAGAAGGAAGGTAGCGGTGAGAGGAGATATGTTTTTAATTTTAACTTTATTTCTCGGTTCAGCAGCCAATCTGTACGTAAGGAATTCTTTTTTCCTGAATTCAAATGAAATAGTTGCGTCTCCCAGACAAGGTGTTAAAAATACACTAATTGTTTCGGGTAGATATGTCCATTATTCGGTATTTTTAGTAGTTAGTGATAAGTCCATTTGTGGCCTTTTAATATTGGCTGCTGTTAGCAGAGGCGGCTGCTACTGATGGAAGAGTAAACCAGCGTGCTGCAAAGAGGACATGTGGTTTTCCACTAGCAGCAGGAGAAAATAGATGTTTCCACTCCAACGGTCACTGCTGAAAGAAAACGGGTTTCTTTCTTGTGTCCTTATGTCTGTTTTCAGACATGTGTTGTTCCAAGTTTCTTTTCAGGGGCTTCTGGGAACTTCCTCATTTTTGAACTGACTCTTATTTTATTTTCTCTTTCTGTTTCCTACTCGCTCATATATATATATATATATATATATATATATATATATATATATATATATATATATTCCATTATAACTTTATTTCATTAGCCTATTAACTGGCTTTTCTGATAGATTTCCTCCTAAAAAGCCGGTAACAAGCATTGAAATAAATTTCTTTAAAAAAAATACAAATCTTTTCGTGGACCTTTTCTTTTAAAAAAAATTTTCTCTTTAGACCTACAACGAAAAAATTAGCGCGTAAGCGTGTGTATATAACTTTAGATCAGAATAACATGATTATAGTGTCGTTTTCGATGAGAATTATTTTTACCCTGTATCAGATAAACAAAAATACTGTGAATAATTCTGAAGGTGTCTGTAATTGTTAAAATTACGAGGCAAACATAGCTCTATGAAAAAAAAAAAATAGATATGACCCCGACGTGATTTGAACACGCAACCTTCTGATCTGGAGTCAGACGCGCTACCGTTGCGCCACAAGGCCTTCCATCTATATCATCTTCATCGTGTTATCTTGACACTGTATGATGTAGCTTGTCGCCTGGGACTGCCGTGCTACTTCTGGTCTGATTTCTCTACAATATATCAATTCTTAACGACCATACCGCCTCTTCACAACTTGTGGGTTTAAATTAACTCTAACAATTCTGAGAATATAATAATTAGCTCATCATGAAAATATCTGGCGTGACGGAAGTGCGTCTCGCTCCATATGGGAAGGTTTCGTGTTCAAATCTTGTCGGTGTCAATATACGTGTTTTTTTTTTGTTTATTATTATTGTTATTATTATTATTATTATTGTTATTGTTAAATTGTTATTATTATTATTATTAAATTGTTATTATTATTATTAAATTGTTATTATTATTATTAAATTGTTATTATTATTATTAAATTGTTATTATTATTATTATTATTATTAAATTGTTATTATTATCATTATTATTAAATTGTTATTATATTATTATTATTATTAAATTGTTATTATTATTATTAAATTGTTATTATTATTATTATTATTGTTATTAAATTGTTATTATTATTATTATTATTATATTATTATTATTATTATATTATTATTATTATTATTATTATTATTATTATTATTATTAAATTGTTTTGTAATTTCTGTTTCGTGTTTAATGAATATTTCTCCGCAGATTTTATTTACTTTTAAATTGGTAATTTGATTATTTTACTAGCTGTTATACTTGTATTCACCAATGGTCCGGGAGATCGGGGTTCAATCCCAGGTCGAGTCATACCAAAGACACAAAAAATGGTACTTGGTGCAGCCTTGCTTATTACTCGGCATTATAAAGTAAGGATCAAGGGTCAAGTAGGGCAATTCAGGGAATGGAGTAGCGTCCCCCCCTACAATTCGGTGTAGTAATTATTGAAAAGGGAGCCTTCGGGTCACCGTCGACTAAGGTCGCCAATTATACTTGTAGAAAGTCCACGGTCTACTTGCGCAATCAATTTAAATTAAAACATTTAGAGATAAATCGTTGTCAATCACAATTTTTATGTTAAAATTTATGAATAAATAACAATGTATATTCCAAACAAAAATAGATATAACCTTAAAAATAAATTTAAAATTGGAAGGAAAAAAATTCAGTTTTTTAAAAGTAGATTGCTTTTATCATCATCGTGTCGTGCCGCTAGCACGGATTTCCCTGACTCTCTCATCTCTATCGTCCATCGCTTCCGGCCGGTCTTCTAGACTATATCCTCTGTCCCCACAGTTACTGTTAAGTTTTAGTTGGTAGTCCAACACTAGCTCGTCTGTGTGAAGGGGTCCACGGGAGAACGTTGCTTATGAGTTCGTCCTTACTTCTCAGAGATGGGAGGCAGGTGGCCGTATAGCTGCTGTTTTGTGGGATTTTCATTACAGTTCGCAGCATCCTTGTGCAATTGCTGTCTTGCTTTTTTTTCCATACGCTTCATCAGCGTCTATGTGGTGCATCCTTATAGTAGTATGGACACCACCGCTGCTTGAAAAGGATTGCGTTTTATTCTATCGGACAGGTCTGACCTCTATATAACCGATAGCCAATTGATAGCTGTCCATCTCTCCGCTAATCGCGTATTGATGTAATTTTCCGTAGATGAGACGCTGCTTCCGAGCTATGTGAACTTATCCACAAGTTTCACAGAACCACCTTTTAGTGTGGAGATGTCTCCTTTTTGATTTTAATTAAAGCACATGTATTCCGTTTTGCCTCCATTGAAAAGGAGACCTATGCTGTCTGCTGCCTTCTCCAGACTATGCAGTAGGGATTCGGCCCAGGTGGGTGCATTTGCCACTAGCGCTATATCATCAGCGTAGTCTGCGTTCGTAACAGTTTGTGCGTGGTATCGTCTTCTTTCTGCCTTTGCAAGGGTAAAGCCATTTTCTTTCATTAAATCTGTCGACGTTCAAAGTACGTAGTATGAAACGCAGTTTCTTCCAGGCAGTGGTCGTATCGATACTGCTGTATAGAAGCACCACTTGGACGCTGACAAAATGGCTGGAGAAGAAGCTAGACGGCAATTACACAAGAATGTTGCGCGCAATATTGAACAAGACCTGGCGGCAACACCCCACAAGGCACCAACTATTCGGCCACCTGCCTCCCATCACGAAAACTATCCAAGTTAGACGAACCAGACACACAGGACACTGCTGGAGAAGCAGAGACGAGCTCATAAGTGATGTACTCCCATTGACCCCCGCATATGACCGAGCAAAAACAGGACGATCAGCTCGAACATACATACAGCAGCTATGTGAAGATACGGGATGTAGCCCTGAAGACCTACCAGAGGCGATAAACGATAGGGAGAAGTGGCGAGAGTGTCAAGGATATCCGTGCAAGCGGCATGACATGATGATAATGAACAGGTAAGAGGCTTACGTATCTCTTTGCAGAATATCTGCGACAATGTTAAAGTCTGTGTCTCTACCTGGTGAGTGAACCTTTACTTTCGCGTTTTTATTGGCCTGATGAGTAGAGTGTTTGCCAATGGTTCGGAAGACCGGGGTTCATACCAAAGACTCAATGGTACTTGATGCTGACTTGCTTGACACTCAGCATTATAAGGTAAGGATCAAGGGTACAGTGGAGCAATCTAGGGAATGGAGTAGTGTCCTCCCCTACATCTAGGTGTAGTAGCTATTAAAAAGGGAGCCTTCAGGTCACCCTCGACTAAGGTCACCAACTTTACTTTTACTTATGGCTGCGATGGTTTCTTTGGGGAGACCATAGGCTAAAAGTATTTGCACCCTCTTCCCTCTTTGTATAGACTCAAATGCCTCAAATCTTTAAGGTTTTTTGCGCTGACTCCAATGAGTCAACGGATTGTGAAAATTTTAGATGTTGTGGATCGATATCTTCAAAAACGATTTCGATTCTTCCTGAGAATTTTCTCAATTTCAGGTTCGATGGGGTTGAGTTGCAGAGCCACTATGGAAGTAAGGTAGTTTTTGACAGTTCCGTAGTCAACTTTCTTGGGAAATGGGAGGATGCAGCCTTTTGTCGATCTGTCTATTGTGTTTTAGTTATATATGGTGTTGCAATATCGGAGAAATAGGTCGTCGAATTTCCTTGTTTTCCATACCCCAAGTGGTATTTCATCAAGACCGGCAGTTTTCCTGTTTATAATTTTTGTTAGTGCTACGTCGAGTTCTTGCGTAAACTGTCCAAGTTTGATTATTAATAATTTTCGTGATAGGTTTATCTGTAACTTTAGTGTACTTTCCAAGAAGATTCTTGAAATGTTCTTTCCACTTCTATATTCGTTCTTCTTGGCTGGCAGCTTTTAGTTTATCTCTGGACGTGCTCTTCCTTTTACTCTCTTCCTTTACTGTCTGCTACACTATTCGAGATTGTCTATCTTCTAAAGAGTTTTTTAATCTTATTGATCTGATTTTGAATGTATTCAGTTTTTTTTTTTTTTAGTTGCAGTAAGGCTAAAGTTGTCTGTTCGCGAGTAAGCCAAAGTTGATAACACAATCTCCGACCAGATTGATTATAAAAAGCTATCAACAAAACAATCGCTTGTCGAAAAAGAGGGCTATTTTTTTTAACAAATAAAGATAGAAATTTATTAAGTTATTCCATTAAAAAAAATTAAGTTTTCGTTTTTTAAATGAGCGCTGTTCAAAATCAGATATGCAAATGAGATTATCAATCCATGAGACAAAATTAATTCCTTTATCAAGTTATAATAGGAGGCTAGTAGAAATTTTATTGAGGCAGTTGTTCTGGTGACACACTTGTATGTAGAATCCGGGCAAACTATAAGAATCAACACACACACACACATACATATATATATAAGGAGACAAAATGAATGGTTTCCCTTGTTACAGAGTTTGAGGAACTCACGTCACGAGTCTTTTTTAGTCACGTGACAAGGTGAATCCGGGAATCCCTCTCTCTTACGAACTGGACTTCAAAAATGACAGACGTGGTCGTTCTCTCCTCAACAGCGACCAATATGGTGCCTCCCTATTTTACCAGACCTGAGAAGCAGAATGTGGTTTCGACCTCTTTGTTGTATGGACTTTTCTCAATGTTCCTTCTACGCATTGTGACTCTTTTATACGAGCTTGGGGCGGGAACTTAGTTCGCTTTTGGGTTGTAAAATTAAATGTTATATAGAATTAATCTTCCTACCGAATATTCTGTGTTAGATTTTTCTCTTTCGGATAATCTAATGCATTATAAGAAACTGTATGTAATCTACGAGTTAACACCTCGTTAAATCTTACACATATATGAACAAAATTTTTATTATCATCAATTAGTTTCACTTTGTCATTTTTATTCAACGAATGGATATACTCCATTGCCTGTTGATTTTTTTTTTTTCGTTGCTTCTCTAAGATAATAATAAAGTAAGTAAAGTTGGCGACCTTAGACGAGGGGGACCCGAAGCCTCCCTTTTCAATAACTACTATGCCTAGGTGTAGGGAAGGGCGCTGGTCCATTCTCCTGGATTGCCCCACTTTACCCTTGATACATACCTTATAATGTTGAGCGTTAAGCAAGGAGGCATCAAGAAACATTTTTGAGTCTTTGGTATGACACGATCGGGGATTGAACCACGGTCTCCCTGGCCTTTGCCGAACACTCTAATCGATAGGCCAATGGACCGATGATAATACTAATATAAACTCTTTTAAAAACTATACTTTAAAATTTCTAAAAAAAAAAAAAAGGGTTCTTCACAAGAACACTTCATCCTGATGATGGCTCAAGGTTAAAAACAGTTGAGAACTATATTTTAAAGAAATAGCATAAAAGAAATATATGAGGCAATGAGACTTTGTTGGAGTTATTTGTTTCGTTTGGTTGGTGGTAGTCGGTTTTGAGTTTTAATATATGACTCCGGAGGGGTCCAGTTGATTGGGGGCTGCAGAATACACTGACTACATCTCCGTAAGGGTAAGACTCCCCCAACGAATGTCCTGGATATAACGCTAAAAAATCTGATGTTGAGGTTTCAGTAATGCTGGAGCTTTTGGGAATGCGGATTACTCCTACATTGCCATCACTTCCAGGTCCACTCTGGCTCAGAGTGGTAGCATCTGAGAGAACTAAACTGTGTGCTTATACTAAACTTAATTTTTTTGAAAGAAAACTGTTTTTACATTTAGCTGAGTGTAAACCAAAAAAAAATGTACTTATGCATATTTGAATATATAAATATCTTGAAACATACAAACTTTTAATCAAACTGATTTAATTCGGTGTTGAATGATCCGAAAAGGGTCGATACGCCTTAAAACAACCGACCAACTCTATTGGTTTTATTTTTTTCCTCATTAAATTCGCGGGCGTCTTCTGTGTCTGGGAAGGATGTAAAAGAATTACTGAAGAAAAGAAGATACCTTTTAATTTTCAACTTTATTTTGGTTTGTTTGTTTGTTTAATGGCATATCAACCTTCGTGGGTTAAAAATAATGCCCAATCAATCCTTCTAGAAGAACAGTAATGGCGCTATCTAACCCATTGCTGGAAGCTTAAGGGCGTTCATACCTCTTCTATGGGTATTTGTCCGAATGCGAATGTAAAAGCGCGATTGGAGTTCGAACTTGCTTCCTACAATTCCGCAGTTCAGAGTTTTAACCATTACACCACGAAGACCCCCTCCTTTTATTTTAGGTTTCATTCGGTTACTCTAAAGCGAGGTCATGTCATCCTGGACCATCAGAGTACAGTCGCAACTCCCAAATAAGGTATTAAAATTTACTAGTCATTTTTTTGTGTGTGTTATGAGGTATGTTAGCAGAGACGACAGCTACTGGTTGAAGAGTGAGCCAGCATACCACTAAGCGAATAGGTAGTTTTCCTTATCAGCAGCTGGAGAGAAGTAGGTCTTTCCTGTTCAAGTGGTCACTGCTGAATGAAAATGAGTTTCTTTCTGGAGCCAGTGTCTGTTTTTCAGGCATGCACGGATTTCACTTGTCAGATTTCTGGATTTATTCTAATCTTAATTTTTTCTAACCCCTACAAATATTTCAATTTGTCTTATCACTTATCTTTATATATATATATATATATATATATATATATATATATATATATATATATAATCATGTCGTGCCATCAGTACGGATATTCCTGACCCTCTCTCGCTGCCCCTCCTGATCGTCCATTGCTTCCGGTCGGTCTTAAGGGCTACATACCGTATCGGCACAGAGCAACTATAAGCAGGTTCGAGCTGGTCGTTTTGCCTTTGCTCGTCCATGTGAAGGGGTCCACAGGTGTACATTACTTACGAACTCGTCCCTACTTTTCCAGCAGTGTCCCGGATGTCTGGTTCGTCTAATTTTGATAGTTTTCGTGATAGGTGGTAGGTAGCCGTACAGCTGCTGCTTTGTGGGGTGCTGCTTCCAGGATTTGTTCAATATTGCCCGTAGATCTCGTGATACGTACAGAATTTAAATATTGCTTTAAAATCATAAAAACGAATTAAAATCTTTCGGTCACTTCAGT
This sequence comes from Sepioteuthis lessoniana, assembly GCA_963585895.1. Taxonomy (NCBI): domain Eukaryota; kingdom Metazoa; phylum Mollusca; class Cephalopoda; order Myopsida; family Loliginidae; genus Sepioteuthis; species Sepioteuthis lessoniana. The sequence continues at coordinate 35,330 of CAUZXS010003918.1, read as the reverse complement.
GACGATCAATTTTGTATAAGAGGAAGTAAGCATGGGGTTGTAACCAAAGGAAAACCCAGAAGAGGTGAAGAAAAACACATTGAAAAAAATATTACAGTAAGCCAACAGTTGATACAGTTGATATTTTCTTCTGATAGGCGGAGAAGATTATTAAAAGGCAATGGAGTAAAGGATTGCTTTTGGATACATAATTCCGGTTCGTATTTAAAAAAAAATGGCTTCCAGAGGGGATAGCTGTAATTCATTTGTTGATGTCTCCAGGATTGTAAACCTAGTGGGGGTGTACGCGCATGCGCCGGTGTGATTGGTCAAGAGATAGCAGCCAATAGTGGAAGTTGAATTATAACTGCTCTGCGTTGTAATGGAGTCGGAAAAATGTGTTCGGATACTCGAGGGAATATGTTGTTTTATTCTAATATATATATATATCTATATATATAGTCAGATGAAATAACAAAGCGAACAAGATCCTATGAAAAAAAGAAAAAACAAGTTTGACCCCGACGTGATTTGAACACGCAACCTTCTGATCTGGAGTCAGACGCGCTACCGTTGCGCCACAAGGCCTCACGTCAGCGTTATTCTAATCATATTACCTTGAAACTTATAATGGAGCTTGTCGCCTCGGGACTGCCGAGCCTGTTGATTTGTGGACAGATTTCTCTACCTTATATAAATTCCTAACGACCATTCCTCCTATTCAAATAATTAACTCTACACTTAGTATTATTAGAAGATTATAGTAGCCAACAAGACGAGGGCCTTGTGGCGCAACGGTAGCGCGTCTGACTCCAGATCAGAAGGTTGCGTGTTCAAATCACGTCGGGGTCAAGTTTAGGTTTTTTTTTTTTTTAATATGGTCGATATTGTCATGTATATTTCAGATACGATGAAGAAGGACTTTTATTTGGTTTGTTGTGATTTTTTTTTTTTTTTTTTTTTTTTTTTTTTTTTTTTTTTTTTTTTTTTTTTTTGCTTCATCATTTATTACACTGTTTATTTGAATTTTTTTCATTTAAAATTCCTGATTGTAAAGTTAGTCGCTTTTCAACACACGCTAAATTTTATCGAGTCATACTAGGATATTAATGTTGTGTGTGTATGTGGGGGGGGTATGGAATATCAATCATTGTAAGTTATCTAATGCCAAATCCATTTTTATTCAAATAAGTAAAGGTGCCGACCTTAGTCGAGGGCGGCTAGAATGCTCCCTTTTCAATAGCTACTGCACAGAAGTGTAGGGATGGGCGCTACTCCATTCCCTGGATTGCTCCACTTTACCCTTGATCCATATCTTATAATGCTGAGTGTTAAGCAAGGCGGTATCAAGTACCATTTTTTTTTTTCTTTTTAGTCTTTGATATGATTCGACCTGGGATTGAACCCGGGACATTAGCAAACATTCTATTATGCCAGCCGTTCATACAATGCAGTTTAGCATGATTACAGTTTAGCTCTATTTGACTCCGATCAGATGCTACGATTCCGGACCAAAGTGGACCAAGGAGCAATGGCAGTGAAAGGGTACTCCTCATTCCCCAAAGCTCCAGCATTACTGAAGCTTCACCATCAGATTGTTTAGTGTCATATCCAGGACCCTCGTTGTTATATATATATATATATATATATATATATTTAATGAACATAATACAAATTATTTGTCTACATATTTTTTGGTTAATCCTTTTGCGTTGCCGTATCGATTTTATGATATCTGGCAGGAATTGGTTAAAAAAAACCTTCATAATTGTTTCCCGTGTACTCTCTGACCAATCTTGGGCCATCATCAGGAGGGGGTGTATTGTAAAAGTGATGTAACCTTTGCATGTACATTACTACTTTGTAAGAATGAGCGTTTATACCGGTGTATCGAGTCGTATTTATTTATTTTTGTTTCTTTAATAGCATCAGTCGCTAAAGACATTTAAGTACATAAGCACTGGATTCAAAATTCATGGGGTAAAAAGAGTTGATATGCCATTAAACAAAGAAACCAAACCAAACCAATCAAAATTCATTCAATTCAGTTAGGGTTGTGTAATTCTCATTTGTAGCGCCTCGGGAATCTGTAACTTTTGCTTGTTATTTTGTTGTTCTGATATTGTGTTTTCGGTAAAAATTTTCCAAATTCAGTTGTCGGGCATGAATGTTTTTATATGAATATATATACTTATATAACTGCGTTTTTACACACGTACAGAGAAGATACACATATACGCGTATATAAACAAAAACAGCATTCACAAAAACTAGCGATTAAAGAAAGGGAAAGAACCAAGAACAAAAATCTAACCCTACACCCTAAAAATAAACCTGTGTGTACGTTCGTGTGCACATAGTGAAGACATATCGACTAAAAAGACCTTTCTCGTAGACTAGAGGTCTTCACGAACCTCGGATTTACATAAATTATCTTAAGTTTCCCATAGGAGATAATTATCTCCAATGGGACACTTACACACAAAATCTGGAATTTATAAAAACAATCTTTACTATAAAAAGACCCGTCAGAATCTAAATTCCACATTTTCATCGCCTGAAACGCATGTAGCGAACAAGCATATGAAATAATTATAATAAAAAAAAGCTAAATACCAAAAGAGAAATCATTTGCTGACCTATCCATTTTAAAATGTTTACTTTCCTATCGTTGGACCGACAATCTTATATATAATCTCAACCCAGTCGACTGAGGCTGTAAAATACACTGACTGCATCTCTGCAGAAGGGTAACAACCTCTCCATCGAGTGTCCTGGATATGATATCAGACCATTTGATGATGAGGCTCCAGCCTTTGAAGAAGGCGGAATATCCCTTTACTGCCATCACTCCCAGGTCCACTCTGACCCAGAGTGGTAACACCAGGTAGTGTCCTATCTATGGATCAAATAGAACTGTTTGACTATTTAAACTGTGTGCAAACAAATGACTTATGCTTGATTGAATTGTTTGAAATAGAACTGTTCGATCATTTAACTGTGTGTAAACAAATGACCGATGTTTAATGGAATTGCTAGTTTTATATATATATATATATATATATATATAGCAATACTAGAAACCATTTAACTGTATTCAAACAAATGATCTCAGGTTCGTTCAAAAATTTATCTACTAAAAGTGTTTATAAATCATATATTCAATATATATGTAAAACAGGATTAGATAACTAACAATGGTTGATATGCCATAAAACCCAGCCAAACCAAGTGTTCGACTAATATTAGATTGTTCTGATCCAAAGATTTGATCCCGTGTCTGCAGTAATTTAATCTAAAATAGAATAGACATTCTGACTTTTCAACATATTGTTTTTAGCAGCGTGTGCATTCCAGTGAATAAATTAAATTTTCCTCTTTCGATTTGATTCGTGGTAAATTTTGAAAGTCTTTTCTGTTGTGAAACTAGTGAACGAGTTGATTGATTTGAGATGTTCGCAGTATAGATTGTCCTTGATATTACATGGTTGACAAAAGTTAGGTTACACAAGAATACTGCGAGCAATATTTGAACGAGTCCCGGAGGCAGATCCTCACAAAGCAGTTGCTGTACGGCCATCTACCACCTATCACGAAAACTATCTAAGTTTGACAAACCAAACATGTGGGACACTGCTGAAGAAATGGGGACGAACTCAGAAGCGACATACTCCTGTGGACTCCTTCACACGGGCGACCAGCCAGAACTTATATAAAACAGCTCTGTACTGATACAGGACGTAGCCGTTAAGACCTACCGGGAGCGATGGACGATAGAGACGGGTGGCGAGAGAGGGTCAGGGATATCCGTGCTGGCGGCGTGACATGATGATGATGGGTTCAAAGGAAACCAGAAGATTTTGTTTAGTTTCGTAGGTTGTTGTATCTGACTCCATTTGTTTTATTTCTTTTCCCCATTTAACTCATCGGCGTCTTTGTCTGTGAAGGCTGCAAAGGAATTAATGAAGGAAGAAAGAAACGAAGATATCTTTTAAATTTCAACTTTATTTTTGGATTTAATACTGCTACTCTGTGGCGAGGAGATGTCTTCCTGGACCATCAGAGAAACAGTCGCATCCCCAAAACAAAGTGTTGAAATGTATTAGTCATATTCATTGGGTCCAAAGTCGATGTTTTTTGTAGTGGGTGATAAGACCAGTTGATGTTTTTTTAATATAAGCTTTTGCTCGAGGAGATACGGTCTTCTACCAAGTACCAAGTATATTTAATATATATGTATATAGAGGATTTGGCATTAAATAACCGACAATGGTTGATATGCCATAAAACCCAACCAAACCAAATCATATATATTCAATATATACGTATAAAGAGGATTTGGCATTAAATAACCTACAATGGTTGATATGCTGTAAAACATGATGAATCCGGTCAGTGAACCTGAGAATAATTGCAATGAAGAGGCATCCCATACTCCTGATTTTTAGAAATCGAGTCTCACAATCAGATCCAGTTTAGTGTAAGACCCAAGACTTCCCTTTTTTTCTGTTTTGTGGGTGGGGGTCTTAATCCTTTTCAGGGGATACTGTCAGCGTATTTTAAACTCCGCCGGCAGGGCTGGTAGACTCCGAATTTCTTAGTCATTTTCAGAGTAGGTTAGATAAGATTTACATTTTCTAATTCAATTGTGGTGGTTCACTAAATCTGATCATAGAATGGGGTAGTGGTTAACGGGCTTGACTGACACTTCGGAGTAACCGTGTTCGAACTCCAGTCGCGCAATTACGTTCACTTTCGGACAAATACCCTAGGGAAAGGTATAAACACCCTTTATCCCATACAGCTATAGATTAGATAGTACTACGAATGTTCTGCTTCAAGGATGGTGTTGTGCATTAAATAACCCGTGAAGGTTTATTTGCCCTTTTAATAAAGAAACCTAAACCTTAGAGAACTGAATTGGGTTAGTGAGTCTTGTGGATAATTCTTTCCTTTTCAGAAAGAAGTTTTTATTTATTTATTTTACAGAAGAAAGCTCGAAGGAGCTGTGATGATAGAGATGCAATTAGACATACCAGGGGACTAAATCACACCAAACAAATGAGCGATGATACCGGGGTTGGTTACATTTGTAATATGAAGAAAATAGTTGCAGGTTAGATCCCAAGCGGGAGATAATTTTCTTTTCTTTTTTTCAGGTTTCTTTTTTTATCTTTTAAAAGATGTTCTCGTATTCTCCATACTTCGCTTTTGTTTAAGTTTTGGAACAATTTTACGCGACGCATCATACCGACACAATCCTGTTTGAAGGAGTGGAAACATCACAAAATACAGAGAGAAATAAATATGTACATTTACTCCCACACATACTTCAAATGACATTATGTCATTGCTTGGGCGTGGAGACTGGTACGTTGAACTATTTTTTGTCAATTGTCAAGGGAAGCAACCCCCTAAAGGATTTATAAAAAAACTGATTCAATAAGTTTCAAATGCAAGACACCCGAGTTGACACGTCAATTCTTCTTTATATTGAATATACGCTAAAGAATATTAAGAGTGAATTACGTGGTGACTGATGAAAAGGTTTGGCACATAATTAGTGACTGAAGCAAACGGGCACGAAAGGAGTGCAGGACTGGGTGGTTAAAATGATCAGCTGGGAATTGTGCAAAAGATTAAAATTTGACCATACTATCAAATGATTGATGCGCAAAACAGAATTCGTCCGAGAAAATGACTCAAAATTCCCCGGGATTTCCAGATGCGAACGGATCATTCAATCCCGACCAAAAAATTAGACTTAAAACAGCTTCTTTCATCTCCTTAATTGTCTCATTATGACAGCCTCTGAGCTTAGGCAAAAGTCACAGGGAGCAAGGTTTGGACTATAGGGAGGATGACGAACTGTCTTGATGCCCATCTTGGTCAAATAGTCAGTGACAAGGATGGAGTTGTAGACTGGTGCATTGTCCTGGTGGAAATGCCATTGACCTGATTTGAAGAGTGCTGGCCTCTTCCGTTGGGATCTCTTGCTGAACTCCCTTAAAACCTCAACATAGTAACCGTAACCCTAACCCTTTGGCCAATCAACTGTAGTGTATTGACTTCCTTACTCCTCCTACACCTCTCATCATCCTTCACAGACTCCCTGCCTTCCTTGAATCTCTTATGCCACTCAAAAACTGATGCTCGATTCATGCAATATGGTCGAAAAGCAGTCTGAAGCATTCTACACGTTTCTGTGGCATTTTTTCCAAGTTTAAAACTGATTTTTATTGCATATTGTTCTTCTAAAGTGTCAGATTGCATTTTTGAAATTCACCAGCTGTGACAATCAGGCTTCAGTAGGGTGTATTCCAATTCTTTCTGTAGCTGTTCATTTGAAACTGAAATCATAAAAATTGTTCAGTCATCTCATAAGATGTATAGCAGTAACATACTGAATTTTCAAGAGTATACGACAACTTTAAATACCTGTACAAAAAAAGTCTGGAAACTTACTGAATGTACCACGTAGTTTGTGAAGCAGCGCCCTCTGTGTCTTCAAATATTACCCTTGATAATGAATTCTTCAGTTTTGAAAGCAATAAAATGTCTGTTGGATGTAGATGTGTTGCACTTGCACAAACCAATGTTACCATTAATAAAGTACTCTTAACAAAATATCGAGAATTGGAACTTAATCGTCTAGACATCATCAGTTTATAGTATAAGTTACTCAGGTATACCTGCATCCAAACTGCAGTCTAGACATCACTTGATTATATAAGGGGTTGTCCTTGTGGTGAAATGGTTAAAGCGCTGGACTGTGGATTCGTAGTAAGCACTTATTCCACAGTCCATTGCTTTAAACATTACACCACGAGGACACCCCACTTAAATCTGTTTTCATATTTTAATAAATAAAATCTAATTCTCTTTGTGTCCTTTGAAAATTTGCTTGTACCAATAATTTATTTATATATTTCATCAAGTCATGCTGACAACATTCTCTGACTCTCTCTCTCTCTCTTTCTTATACATCATTGCAACCAGGTCTTCTAGACTGCATTTTGTGTTCGCACAGAGCTGATTTGATGGTCGACCAACGTTTTTCTGCTCAGTCGACTGGGGCTGTAGAATATACCGACTGCACCTCTGCAGAGGGGTAAGACCCCCCCGGCAATGAGTGTCCTGGTTATAACACTAAACAATCTGATGGTGAGGTGCCAGTGATGCTGGGGCTTTGGAGAATGCAGAGCATCCATTCTTTCCAAGTCTACTCTGGCCCGGCGTGGTAAAACCTGATAGGGCCCTATCTATGCGTCAAATAGAACTAACGGCATACTTATGCTAAACTGAAATGTTTGAAATAAATGTTTTTGACAATTAAACCGTACTTACATTTAAACTGCGTACTTATGCTAAACTGAATTATTTGAAATTGAACTGTTTTTGACATTGAAACAGTACTTACACTAAACTGAATTGTTTAATATAGAACTGTTTTGACATTTAACTGTGTGTAAACAAAATCTGTTTTTATATTAAATTAAATTTGCTGAATTAGAATTGCTTGACTAAACTGAATAATTAGAAATAGAAATGTTTTTCACAATTAAACTGTACTTGCATTTAAACTGCGTTCTTATGTTAAACTGAATTGTTTGAAATAGAACTGTTTTCATGAAAATGGATTTGATGTTAAATAACCTACAAAGGTTGATATGCCATAAAACCCAACCAACCATCAGTGCATCATTTTGCAGGAGACCATCAAAGAACGTCGCTTATGAGTTTCCCCCTGTTTCTCCAGCATTGCCATGCATGTCTTGTACATCTTACTTAAATGGTTTGTGAGATAGGAAGCTGGTAGCTGTGTAGCTGCTGTTTTGATGGGTGTTGCTTCTAGGACCTGTTTAAGACTGCCCAATCAACTGGGGCTGTAGAATGCATCTTTGCAAGAGTGGGTTAGACCCCTCAGCCAACTAGTATCCTGGATATCGGATTTAACCATCTGATAAAGAGGCTCCAGTCCTGGAGCGTTGGGGAATATGGAGTATCCTTCATTGCCTAGTGGGTAGAGTGTTCGCCAATGGTCCGGGAGACGTGGGTTCAATCCCAGGTCGCGTCATACCAAAGACTTTAAAAATGGTACTTGATAACCTCCGTGCTTAACACTCAGCAATATAAGGTACGTATCAAGGGTAAGGTGGATCAATCCAGGGAAAGAAGTAGCGCCCTTCCCTACACCTCAGTGTAGTAGCTATCGAAAAGGGAGCCTTCTGGTCGCCCTCGACTAAAGTCACCAACTTTCCTTTCTTACACTCTGACCAGGAATGCCTGTTAAGGACTCATCTATGGGTCACCAGCGCATTTTTATCGCTTCTTTTATTGCATATTAATTTGTTTAAAAAATACATGTATACATAAGATTTTGAGAAAAATTTTTTTTGTACTTCTTGGTAGTCTAAAGACTAGCAAGAAATCTTCTCTCCTGAATATTACCGAAAGTCAAAACTTGTTGAGAACATGAAAAAAAATAAATGATATAAGAAAACCACCTATTTATCTTATTTTTATTTGTCTTCATTTACGTTTAGGATAGGTATTTATTTATCTTTAAAACACACACACGCACACCATTTATTTTGAAGTTGAACAACAACCAATCCTTAAGATATTTATATTTTGAGAATAAAATACTTTCAGCGATTGACGTCAAAACTTATTCAGGTAAAGTCTTAACAATAAACAAGTGAAGAGCTTCATGGGTAAATATTAACAAATTACACACACACACACACACACACACACACACACACACACACACATATATATATATATATATATATATATATATATATATATATATATATATATATAATACTTGCATTATATGAAGGTGTGTATGTGATGGATTAGGTATTCATATATGTATTATGTACATGGATGTATATACTATGAATGTTGTGTGTGTGTATATATATATATATATATATATATATATATAGTCATCCGTAGACAGACTGTTTCGTTGTATCACAACTCTTCAGTGTGGCTAGACAAGTAGGATGTTTGAACCTGGGATCGAAAACCGCCCAACTTTACGTTAGACTTAGTATCATACCGCTCAGCCATCAAGCGAACCACGTCAGCTAGGGAATTATAAGGCATTATGTAGTAGTTTTCGTTTGTTAACATATATCTATGGTGCATCAAATACCCAACTTTTTCAAAAATTTCAAAGGATTAATTTTTCCCAATTTAGTTTTATTCCATTGGTATAAATAAGCTTTCATGCAAAAAATTGTGGAATTTTGTTTACTTTTAGTTTGGCCACCTTGTCATTTTATGTTTTATTATATTATGCCGTATATAACTTTTTTGACATATTTAGGAGGATATAAGAAAAACTAAATAGAAATTTGTAATTGGTTTGTTTTATGACTTTTTAGATAGATAAATGCATGTAATTTATAAGTCTGTATCAAAATTCATGAATATTTGATGCACTATAATTTTAAATGTAATCAAATACATGGATTTCTACTTATTATAAGCTGGTAAAGGCGTAATTATTTTTTTAGAAGAAAGTGTGCGAATAGTGGGAATTATTTATATTATTATATCAATAAAAAAGATATCAATATATAGCTAAACATTAAAACATGATATTTACCTATTTTGTAAAAAAAATATATCCTGGAAAAATGATTTTTAATGTAAATTTCTATGCTGAGCAATATTAACATTGACGTGGCAACGTGGTCGTATAAGGCGACATCAAAATAATTTCATTTTTCCTATAGGATCACGTGATGCTGCAGTAGACTGCGATAGCTGGTCTGAATCACTTGGCCCTTTGCCTGGTTCCAATACCCGACATTGCAATTGACAAAGCTCCCCCCAACCAATACACACCATAGCGGAACCTCCATGTTTTACGGTTGGTGAGATACGGGGGTTGCAGCTTTGTCATTAACTTTTCACTACACAGTCACACTCCTATTTAACCCAAAGAATTCAAAGTTTGATTAGTCAGTACAAATGACTTTATTCCACTGCTCAGTATTTCATGCACCTTGGCTCACTGAAACCTTTTGACATTGTTTTGCATTCTCGACAGTTTTTTTTTTTTTTTTTTTTTTTTTTTTTTTTACAGCAATTCTGCTATATAGGCCAGCTTCACAGAGTAATCTCCTTACAGTGAATGTTGATTTTTGCAATAGTCACTCTTCTGCCTCGGAAGCTGATAACTCTGAACTTGTTCTCTGCTGTTGTTGCTTCTGGTCAACCAGCCTTACTTTTGATCTTGTTTTCTCCCGTTTCCGGATGTCTACAGACAGTATTGTCACGCTCAGTAGTTAAGAAAAACGCCTTCAAATCAATTTTTTAAAAGATATTTAGTTATTTTACAATCAGAGTTACTGAGGAAGATTTTTTAGAATAATAAAAACATAATGGGGCTTAACTTGTTTCATTAAAAATAACGATTTTACTATGAGAACTAAAAATTTTTGAGGGTGCCCAAATACTTTTGACTGTGTGCATATATATTATCAATGACGAACTTATTCGTCTACCCATCAATTTTTCATTCATTTCTCAGAATCTCAGGCTCGTATGATGCCAGATTTTTTTTATGTCAATGACAGCAAAAATAGGAAAATAAAAAGGGAATTTTCTGAGTGTTAAATGCAAAAAAATTTACAAGCGAATTATGTTAAAAATGAGCGGACAAAAATATTCTACGGTGAAAAAGTCGCTTTAAATTGATTGATTTGTGTAAGCAATTTACACAAATATTTTATTGGGGAAGCTTTCTAAACTACATATTCAGCAGAGTGTAATATTTCCAGCCCAAATCATCACGGCATTCATGTCCAGTGTTTTGGCAGCCGGCTCTTGTGCCGTGGTGTTGGTGATTTAACTCTTGGCCTCAGTGGTAGGCGTCTTTCTGGTTTTATATTTGTAAAGATGAGAAGCCATGCTAATAATGTGAAAATTGTTAAATTCTTTTTTTCAAATTTTTTTTCTGTACAAGTAATTTTGTCTTTTCCTCCTTTGGTTATTTTTCTCTTCATATTGAGTAAATTTAACGTCTCCTCCTCGAAATTGAGTTTTATATTCATTTTTTTACCTAAAATATCTGGCGTCATACGAGTATTAACTTCTTAAAAATTGGTCAAAATATTCAATATTCATGGGTGTACGAATAATTTTGACGTTGACTGTCGATGTTATAGAAGTTGTTATTCTTATCTCGGTGTCCGTGGTGTAATGGTTATCGTCGTAGGAAATGGACTCGGTGACACGACTTCAAATCCTGGACCAGGCTAATTGCATTTCACATAGCACTAATACCCTTGGGAAAGGTATGAATCCAATTATTCTCCCTCCAGCTATGGTTAAATAGTAGGGCAGACTGGGTTCTTCAGCCTTGGTGAGGCAACTAGTCTAGGAGAAGGAAAACTCTGAATTCAAACTTGTTAAACTCCGCTTAAAAATTGACCTTGTGTCATATCCTGCTCGAGCAGAGGGGTTGGGTAAATATGATTATGCTTATCTCGTTTATAAAGGCCGATTTCAATTAAAATTTCTCATCAGCCTACCGATGACCAACCCAATAGCCTTTCTTTTATTTAGACTATAAATATGTGGTAAATATAATAATGACGTCATTTTGCTGTCATTCGGGGAAGGGTACACTCCTGGAATGTAAATTTTTTTTGTCTGCTTCGACCAAAGAAAAATATTATTAAATTGCTTTCGAAATTGACTTCTCGCCAAAGTGATAGTTGGAGAAACTTCAAAGTAGATATTGCATCATATTTTTTGTTTTGTTTAAGCTATTTTAAATTACTGCTTCTCTCCATGCTGAGACTTGTTATCCGGTCATCAGTGTTGGTTGGTTGGTTTTTATGGCGTATCAACCTTTGTCGGTTATTTAATGCCAAATCCACTTTTATACAAATAATCCACTTTTCAAACAATCTAGTTTGGCATGAGCAAACAGTTTGTCAAGCTATTCAATTCGGTCAAACAGTTCTAATTCAAACAATTCTGTTTAGCATAAGTACGCAGTTTAGTTTTATTTAACCCATTGTCAGGGGCCCTATCAGAAGCTACCACACTGGGCGAGAGTGGACCTGGGAGCGATGCCAATGAAGGGGTGCTCTGCTTTCCCCAAAGCTCCAGTATCACTGGAGTCTCAGCATCAGATTGTTTAGTGTCATAATCAGGACACTCGTTGGCGGGGTCTTACCCCTTTTCAGAGGTGCTGTCGGTGTATTCTACAGCCCAATCCGACTGTGTGTGTGTGTGTGTGTGTGTGTGTGTGTGTAATTAGGTGTTGCGTCTATTCTGTAACGTTTCTCTTCTATCTAAAAAAGGAGCATCAAAATCACGCATAAGCTTTTAATGTTTATCATAAGGCAAATACAGTACATAAATTTTTATTTTTATTTTTACTAATTTAATGATATGCTTCTATAATTCATAATCAACTGTTTTGTCGATATTTTTTGTTATTCATAAGTTCAAAAAATAGCTGTACTCTTCATTATTTAAAAAAATATTTCTCCCGTCATCTTTAAACATCACATGGGTGAAATTTGAATTTAATGCTTTTTCAAAAATTTTGATTAACATTCATAAAGAATTTTGTTGTTTTTTTGTTTTTCGGGAACTAAAAGTCATTAAAATGTTTCAAACTATTTTAAAATGGTATTTCAAACGTAAACTAAAAAAGAAATACTAATACGAAAAATATAATATTTTAATTATCTACTTTTATACTTGCCTCTAATTTTATATTTTGGAAGGGTAAAAAAATCAAACGAAAGTATTTTTTATCTTTCGCTCAAAAACTGATTTTTTTTTTTTTTTTTTTTTTTTTTTTTAACGAATATTTTATTTAGTTAGTTTATTTTCGAATTTTTGAATAAAATAGAACAATTTTTAATCAGTGTAACTGTTGTATCGAAATAAGGAAGAGATACACAGTGAAATCGTTAACTATTTATTAACTGAAATGATACAGTCCAACAAATGCTATAAGTCTCACGTTGTTGGTGTTACGTCCGAAGTTGGTCTTACTACTGACTGAGATTTTTCAGTACTGGATATTTTTCTCTGTCCCCCACCAGATAGGACTTGACACAAGGTCAATGGCCCAAAGGTCGATTACAGTGGGGGTTTAAAAAAGGGGAAATTCGGGCACGAGTCGAGGCTCGAGCCCTGCTGGACTATGCTGCTCATCAGCCCACTAAATGTAATGTGGGCCTGATGAGCCTAGCTGGACTTGGACTCAAATCTGGGCCCAGGCACGTATGCCTGATGATAGCTTAAACTCGGGCCCTGTCAGCATGTCCCTAAAAAGGGGCGCCTCAAACGCCATGCGATAAACCTAACCCCTCCAAGAAGGGTAAAAGCCTGAGAGGACGGCTCCCTGAAGTTTGAGGAATTGACCGTCCGGCACGGATGCCAGACAGTCTGGTGAAAAACCTCTGTACGAAGCAGATTTTCAGTACTCTCTGTGCTTAAGAAACGCAACGTCTTTTATTCCTCCGAGATACCCGAAGTCATGTGTTACGGTCCGATATACAACAGTAACTCAGAAACTTTTAACAATAAGAAATACACTATTAATTGAATAAATGGATACTTTTCTTTTTAATTAATACGCAGAATTTTCCACCTAAAAATGAGGGCACATTTTAAATCAACTTTTTATTGTTACATTTTTATAGGGTAAGAAAGTAAATTAAACGAAAATATTTTTTCATCACTATATTTCAAGAGATAATTAAGAACTAAATTTAAATTTTTGTCATTTTTCTAAAAAGATCTTTAGAAAAATAAAACTGTTTCAAATCATTTATGAGTTTGGCTTATGTCATCATCATCATGTCGTGCCGCTAGCACGGATATCCCTAGCCCTCTCTCGCCACTTCTCCGTATCATTCATCGCTTGCTGGGGTTATATATATATATATATATATATATATATATAGTAATATGCGAATTCTTAAATTTTCTTATCGTTTTAGGGGATAAATAAGAATTTGACTTGAATCTTTGCTGCTAGTTCGGAAATTATTAACTAAAACAATGTGCTCTGAAATCTAATAATCGTGAATATGTTTTAAACATTTCACCATTACGAGATCACATATCTTTCTATATCATTTTAAATGTGAGCATCATCGTAACGATGACAATTATTCATTAAATAACAATATTTTTCATTTGAATTATTTGGAGCTGAAAGATTTCGCATATAAGGACACATCTTTTTTTTTTTTATTCTTAACTTCACTTTTCTCACTTTCTAACTCGCTCATTAATGTTCCTAAAATCTTTTTAGACCGGTCGTATACGGGTTACTTCTGCTAGTGTGTGTGTGTGTGTGTCTCTCTCTCTCATATATATAAGAGACTATTGTTCACTCATCCTCGTTTTCGCTTCCAATCAATGCACTTGGGGAAAGGTATGAATCCATCTTTTCCTTCAATCTATAGGTAAATAGTAAAGCAGAATTGACAACCATTCTAAGAGAAGAGGATGGAGATATATATATATATATATATATATATATATATATATATATATATATATAAGGAAATTAATTAAACATTAATAAAAACGAGATAGATATGAATGAAATGAAATATGAACAAACTGAGCTGAGACAGATAAATCAAATAGTTGATACTGTCGCTCGATTTACTTTTTTTGGCAAACGCCCAGTTCTTAAAAAAGCACCTAAGCAATTTTTTTTTCATTGAAACTGATATCATTAAATTCGGTCAACTACGAATGGCTTGGGTAGAAACGAACTGCACTGGCTACACCGTACAATACTTCATCCCCGAATCTCAGACATAAGGTCGTAAAGCACATCAATCGATCCGAAGTGATGAAAATTATCAAGACACTCATATAAATAGCTTATAAAACCAACGAAAATACTTTATTTCAGTGAAGAATAGAAAGGCAGGAAATTTTATAGAATAGTATAACAAAGATATTATTTCAAATTATCCACGAAGAAGTCACTAAATTTTACAAAGTCCAGCTGGCTGGGGTAGTAAAATACACCGAATGCATCTCGGCAGAGTGGTTACCCCCCACCCCTCAAAGATTATCCTGATTATGACTTTAAATTATCTGATGGCGAGGCTCCCGCCTTGGAGATTTGAAATGTGGAGTACCCGTCAATTAGTCCGAGATCCATTCTGTTCCGGGGTGCCTGCACCCGATAGGGTCTTATCTTTGAGTCAAATAGAACAAATTCTGTCAAAACAAATGACTAACGCTAAATTGGGACTGATCGCAATACTTGAAATCATTTACGTGTGTGCAAAAAGAGCTCAGACTCGTTTAACGATGTTATCTAAAAAATGTGTTTACAAATATATAGATTTATTAAATATCGACTGGATTTGGCATTCAATAAACTACAACAGTTGATGTCGTAAAACTCAACCAAACCAAACGTAAATTTCACAAAACTTCAGACAATATTTAATAGATAATTGATGAATATAGAAAGCAGATACAATGAAGTAGATATGAATAAACTCAGATATATATATCTCAGTTTATTTAATGAGACTTTTTAAAATCGAATATTTAGTTTTATTGACCGTACTGCAACCAAAAGGATGGAAAAGCAAACTAACTTTGTGACTTTATCATATTTACCCAACGCCTCCGCTCGGGCAGGATATGACACAAAGTCAATTTTTTAAGCAGAGTTTAACAGGTTTGAATTCAGTTTTCCTTCTCCTAGACTTGTTGCCTCACCAAGTTGTCCTACGACGATAACCATTACACCACGGGCTCTTCCTTTTTTTCCCAACCCCTCCGTTCGGGCAGGATATGACACAAGGTCAATTTTTAAGCGGAGTTTAACGGGTTTGAATTCAGTTTTCCTTCTCCTAGACTTGTTGCCTCACCAAGGTCGAAGAACCTAGTCTACCCTACTATTTACCCATAGCTGGAGGGAGAATAATTGGATTCATACCTTTCCCAAGGGTATTAGTGCTATGTGAAATGCAATCAGTTTCGTCCAGGATTTGAACTCGTGTCGCCGTGTCCATTTCCTACGACGATAATCATTACACCACGGGTGACTTTATATCTCCACTGATTAATTCTTTATTTTCCTCCTTGGTGATTGCAGTTGAATAGAGTTGTTTTCTAACGCAACGTGATCGAAAAAGGTTCTTAAAAACTATTAAACTATGATCTATTTTAAACGCATTCACTATTTAAAGCCATATTAATATTGTGTTCGTACCTCAAAAATATATGTATAAATACATGGCCCAGTCAGCTGGGGCTGCAGAATATACCGACAGCATCTCTACAGAGGGTTAAGACCCCAACGAGTGTCCGGGATATGACATTAAACAATCTTATGCCCGGAGTGGCACCGCCGGATAAAGTCCTATCTATGGGTTAAATAAAACTGTTTGATATTTAAACTGTGTGCAAACAAATGATTTATGCTAAATTGAATTGCTTGAAATAGAATTGTTTGATTATTTACCTGTGTGTAAATAAATGACTTATAAATGACTAATTGAATTGTTAGTGATACGTACAATACTTGAAAACATTTAACTGTGAGCAAATGATTAATAGTAAATAGAATTATTCGTATGTGGTTGAAATAAGTGAAACCATTTAACTGTATGGAAAAAAAAATGAGTTCAGGCTCGTCTAAAAATGTTATCGACAAAATGTGTTTAGAAATCGTATATTTAATATATATGTATAAAAAGGGGTTGACATTAAACGACTTACAATGGTTGATATGCCATAAAACCCAACCAAACCAAATCCTATATATTTGATATATATGTATAAAGAGGATTTGGCATTAAATAACCCACAATGGTTGATATGCCATAAAACCCGACCATATATATTCATTATATATGTATAAAAAGGATTTAGCATTAAGTAACCTACAATAGTTGATATGCCATAAAACCCAACTAAATCCTATATATTTAATACATATGTATAAAAAGGGGTTGACATTAAACGACCTACAATGGTTGTTATGCCATAAAACCAAACCAATCTCTCTCTCTCTCTCTCCAGTCACTTTTCCTTTTTTCTTTCTTTCTTTTTTAATCATTCTTTCTTTGTTTATTCAATCCTATTTCTTTCATTTCTTTAATCTTTCTTTCATCTTCTTTCTTGCTTTCTTTATTTATAATATATAACCCAGAAAAATAGAATTCGTTACATTTAAGTTTCATTTGATATATAAATATATAAATAACTACATAGTCGAGGCAAATGAAAATAAACAAGATTTGAAGTTGAATTAATAAGATTTTAGGAAAATTTGAAAGAGAAATTCAAAGGTATGAGGATTTCATGAAATATTTTAGGAGTTTTTAGTGTACACGTGATACGGCACACGTGACGGCATTTTCAAAATAAACTTATATTGATTTTTCTGAAACATGTAAAAACTAAATGCAAATGAGAAACGTTTGCAAGAAAAAAAGTCCTCGACATTCCAGCTGAAAAATATCAAATTATTAACAATTAGAAGTCCGTTATCTGATAATCATGCACACTCCATGAAACTTTATATACATATATATATAAGTGAGAGAAGGAGGAACAACTGAAGTCTATTGCAAAATAATATATATATATGAGAGAGAGGAGGAACAACTGAAATCTATTGCAAAATTATATATATATATATATATATATATATATATATATATGATAGAGAGAGGGAGGAACAACTGAAATCTATTGCAAAATAAACAGACAAACGGTTGTTAGTTATAAGATTTTTACATTTTGATAATTGTTTCAATAATAATGGTCCCAATGTTATAAATGCCTGCTTTTATTCACGGGCGTGTCCTGGAAACCGCTGCAGTATGGATGACCAAAAAGGACAAAAACGCTTTTTTCCCCGTGGGGCCTAATTTGTTTTCAGGTGATGAAACATAACAAAGTTGACTTTTTTCTTCTTTAGGCAGCATATATCTTACTTTGGTTTGGTTGTTTAAAGACGTATCAAGCTTTTTGGGTTATTTAATGCCAAAGCCATCTTTGTAGACAAACAGTTGGGGTACTCTTTAACACATAACTGAGGAAATAACGGGGTTCATGCCTTTTCCAAGGGTATTAGCCGAAAATGAACGTAACAACACTTTATTTCATATTCCATCAAGTTAGGGATTTAAGTATTTTACTTAAATATGGCACAAGGCCACTTGAATGAAGCACCTAGTGAGACTCGAACTCCTTCGTGAAGGTTGCCCAGTCGGCTGGGGCGGTAGAATACACAGACTGCGCCTCTGCAAAGGGGTAAGACACTCCAATGAGTGTCCTGGATATGACACTAAATAATATGATGGTGAGATTCCAGTGGTGTTGGAGCTTTGGTGGAATGCAGAGCACCCTGTCATTGCCATTGCTCCCATGTCCACTCTGGCCCGGAATGGTAGCACCTGATAGGGCCCTATCTATCGGTTAAATAGAACCAAACGGCATACTTATGTTAAACTGAATTGTTTGAATTAGAACCTTTTGACTAAACTGAATAGCTTGAAATAGAAATGTTTATGACAATTAAACTGTACTTACATTTAAACTGCGTGCTTATGCTAAACTGAATTGTTTAATATAGAACTGTTTTTGCCATTTAACTATGTGTTAACAAAATCTGTACTTATACTAAACCGAATTAGCTGAATTAGAACTGTTTGACTAAACTGAATAGTTTGAAATAGGAATGTTTTTCACAATTAAACTGTGTACTCATGCTAAACTGAATTGTTTGGAATAGAACTATTCTCATAAAAATGGATTTGGCGTTAAATAATCTACAAAGGTTGATATGCCATAAACCCAAACAACCAACCAGCCTTCGTGGAGATTTGCTAGTCTAGCTTGCTAATGATTGCACCACCTGCGGCGCCCTGTCCATCAGGTTAGCCCCGGGGACTCCTCTTCCCCATTGCATATTTTACTGTCGTTAAATTCTTGATCTTAATTCTTCCTCAGATTTTTTTCTTTCAATTTAATGGCCTGTTTAATTTTTTAAAAAAACTTAATTTTTCAAAACCTGAAATGGTATTTAATTTTCTTGGTGAATTTAAGTTGTACTTGATAGGTACTTTTAAAATTGGCGGTTTTACTGATATGTGGCCTCGTATTCCACTCGATATATCAATTCGAAGTTCATACTAGAATTTCGATAACGAAAGCGACCATAGAAGATGGCCCACCGAACTTTGTGGGTCATAAAAGGCCAGATTTCGAGAAGATGAAGAGAAGGCGAAGATAGGGCCTAATGCCAAGGCTGAATTACACCTGAAAGCACACGTCTTGAGATGTAGCAGTGGCTTGGAAAATTCTTTTGGTTTTGGATGGGGCTAATATCTCTATCGTAAGATTCGTGACCAGAGAGAGAGAGAGAGAGATGAGGTTGAGGCTTCATGTTACCCAACTCACTGTTTACATAGGTAGCGCACAAAGCAAAACGGTTATCGTCCTAGGAAATGTAGTTGGTGACCCGATTTCAGATCCCCACGAGGCTGTTTATGTTTCCCTTTGCGCTAATACCCTTGGGAAATACATGAATCCATCTGTTCTTACCCCAGCTATGGGTAAATAGTACGGCACCCTGTATATAGCACAGATTTGGCCTGGCAACAAGTCTAGAAGATAAACAATGAATTCAGACGAGTTTTATTCTGTTTTATAATTGACCTTGTGTCGCCTTCTGCACACGGGTAAGTAAATACAACCTTGCCGTTGAGATACAACTACTACTGGCTCTCCGGAGTGCATCGTATCTCCCGAGTCGCATACATTCATCTGATTGATTTTTAACGGAATGTCAACCCGTCTAGGGGTATTTCATGCCTAGAGGCTAGAGAATTGCATTCATTTTTATGTAGATTTTTTGTGCTATTACTTTAAAGAATTTTACACACAGTTATATCTAACCTAATTTAAATAATTTACACACAATTTTATTGTTTCAAGTATTCCTATCTAATACTAATAATTATATGGTTTTAAGTGACTACTTTATTAAATAATAATTTGTTTGCACACGGTTATATGGTTTTAAGTAATGATAATATTCTTTAGAATCCAGTTATAGCTTCAAGTAACTATTCTTATGTTTGGTTGGGTTTAGTTTTATGGTATAGCAACTCTTATGAGTTATTTAATGCCAAATCCGGTTTATATATATATATATATATATATATATATATATATATATATGATTTGCAAAGATAAGTCAGTGTTAAACAGTTCCAAGTATTGCTATATATCACTAGCAATTCAATTAGACATCAGTTATTTGTTAACACACAGTTAAATGATCAAATAGTTCTATTTCTAACAATTCAATTTAGCATATGTCATTGGTTTGCGCTCAGTTTATATGTCGGTTCTATTTGTCCCATAGATAGGACCTTTTCAGGTGCTACCACTCCGAGTCAGAGTGGATCTGAAGGGGTACTTCGCATTTCCAAAAATCCAGCATTACTGGAGCCTTACCATCAGATTGTTTCGTGTCATATCAAGGACACTCATTGCAGGGGAGGTTACCCCTCTGCAGAGATGTTGTTGGTGTATTGTGATCCTATGCTAGTCACAGAGCCCAATGGGGTGTGACTACTAATCACAGTATTTGTTGTGTTCGTGACTACCACATTAGCTTCCGACTGTTTGCTTTGTCAAGTCTTTCTGTGCCCACGCTGTGTTTGAAAGATCCATGAAGAGGGATTGACACTATTCAGTCGGATCTTCTTCTGACGGTCAGGTAATATGAGTGGCTAGATTGTCTAGCAACTCAAAGAATAGAGAAAACCCGTTGTTAACAAACAACAAAAAATGGTTTTTATTGAAACTCGTTTGTGAGACAATAAATAACTGGCACAAAGAAGAAAGAATATCGAGAGAGGAAGAATGACGATGAGGTGCGGTTAGAATGACACTAATGTCTCTAAAGTCTGGGACTTTGAATTTTTCTAAAGTCTGAAGGTTGTTCGGAATGTCACAGTATTCTACAGCCCCAGCCGACTAAGCTCTAACTATTCTTAATAGAAATAATTTAGTCATATGGAATCAAGTATTCCTATCAAATATGAATTTTTTAAACAGCCATATTTGAATCTCTATCTGTAATATATGTATATAATCATCATGTCACGAGGCTAACAATGATTCCCCCCCTCTCTCTCCATTCGTCATCCATTGCTTCCAGCTGGTCTCCAAGACTACATCTCTCTCTCTCTCTCTTTCTCACTCATTTATTTATTTATTTATTTATTTATATATATATATATATATATATATATATGTGTAAATTTCTAACTGATACAATCACAGCGGGGTCAGAGAGGAACTGGGAGTACTTGAATTAAAGGGGCCCTCAACACTAAGGTTTCCAGAATTGGACCCTCACCATAAGATGCAGTTTAATGACATACCTAGAACACCTCCTCCCCCCTTTTTTGCAGGAGTGTCTTATGCTGACTGCATCCCCTGCGGAGGGGTATTCTAAACCCTATCAAAAAAGAGTTGGCTTTATTTGAGCATGTCACTTCATGTCGCCTAAATTATTTTGAAAATCGTGAATACTGCTTTTTTTTTTTTTTTTTTTTTTTTTTTTTAATCAAAAGACACTAAATGACAACCCAACCCCTAATTATTCGCAGAACACATTTTGGAAAACACAGATATCCAAATTAGGAGGAATCTTTTTTTTTTTTTTTTTTTTTTTTTTTTTGCTTCATGTGCCTTACAAGAAAGGAGAATTTTAATAAATATGTCAGGCTTATCAATAACCTAGGACTCATCGTGCTGGAAATAAAATATTTAATTTTGCATAATATGACAGGCGTCATTATTTTGTGTGTCTGAATCCGACTCATAAAAGTCTCTGTGTGTATGTGTGTGTATATATATATATATATATATATATTATATATAATGGATGAGAGAGACTAGTGTGCCTTGAATACTGCTCAACCCCCAAGAGACACAAAGACCTTGGGCGAGCCCCATTCGTCCTCCAATCGTTCACATCCGGTCGACTGGATTACAAACCCAGAATTAATTAACCTAATGGCCACGTCCGCAGAGGGTAGGGCAGAGATTATGTTCCCTTGACGAGTCAGTGAATAAAAAATAATGCTTTTGGCACGAGATTTGAAATTAAAAAATAGATCAGCCTTTTGCTAGTTTCCTGCAGTATAAAATGCGGTAACTTGTCATTGGTCAATAACAAAATGGCGGAGAAGATGGCGCAAATGAACGGCATTATTTTTGTCTTTCTTTCTTAGCATTTGTTTCTTTTGACTTCTCTTCATTGTTTTCTTCTAATTTGTTTTTCTTTTTCTTTTTCAATTTATTTTCTTTTCTTTGTTTTTTGATATACATATGTTCCTTTTTTTCCCCCTGTATAACTTAATTCTTTTCGTTTGCTTTTCGCTCTTTTTAACTTTTTTCTTCTTCTTTTGAGAAGAATTCTTTTCCTTTCATTCTTTTGCTTTCCTTTTCGTTTCTTTTTATTTTCCTCAATTTTCATTATTTTCTTTCTTTTAGGGCAGTTCTTTTCCTCTTTTAAATTTTTTTCTTTTCCTTCTCTTTATTTTCTCCATTATTTTCTTTCCTTTTTTCTTTTTTTTTCTTTTTCTGCTTTTCTCTCTCTTTTTTTTTTTTTTTTTTTTTTTTAAAGCTTTTTTTCCTTTTTTTTTTCTTCATTTTTTTTTAATTTCCTTTCTTTTCTTTATTTCCTTCTTTTCTTTCATTTTTTTTGTGTTGGGAAGGTCTTCTCTTTTTGCTTTTTTGGTTTTTTTTCTTTCTTTCAAAAAATCTTTTGAGCTTTTTAATATTTTTTACTCTTTCTTGATTTTTTTTTTCTTTTGTTATTCTTGTTTTTCATTATTTCTCAGTTTCTTTTTTCATTATTTTCTTTTTTTTCTTTGCTTTTCTTTCATTTTTTTTCTTTCTCTGGACATTCTTTTTCTCTTCATACTCTTTCTCAGTTCATTTATTTTCATTATTTTTCTTTCAATTATTTTCTTTTTCTGTTTCTTTTTTCATTTTTTTCTTTTCTTTTTTTCTTTTCATTTTCTCTGGGTTCATTCGTTTTTTTAATTCTTTGTTTTCCTTTCATTATTTTCTTCTCTTTTCATTTGTTTCTTTCATAGTTTTCCTTTTCCTTCTTTTTCTCTTCATTCTTTTCCTATTATTTTTCATTATTTTTTCATATTGTTCCACTAACGCTTTCTATTTTCCCTTGGGCACATTAAACTACCTGCGTATAATGACCCGTAGGTGAAGAAATCGCTTTCCGGGTGAACACCCTCTTTTCTCTACCAATGGGATAGATCGCTGTTTATAAGTACGGCTCTGTATGTCTTCAGAATTATCGACCGATATTCACGAAATATTTCAATCCCATGGGAAGATCGAAGTGTGTGTGTGTGTGTGTGTGTGTGTGTGTGTGTGTGTGCGCGCGCGCGTTCTTTGTTAAATTATTCCAAGTTCCCATTCCTGGAAAATCTCTAAGAATTATAAATGAATTCAAACAACTAAGCGACGCCATTTGCTTTATTTTCAGCGCCAAATGTTTTCCAGTCATTTTTGCATTTTTCGTCATTTATTGTGCTCTTGTATTTCCTCCATTCTAAAATATCTTCGAGATGAAAGTTATAGATATAAAATCCAGGAGTCATACAGTTGTTGCATATTTTTGTCTCGGAATCAAATTTACTTTTTCCTTATATATTATTTTAACTTTTCTGTCTCTTAGTTTCCTTTTCATTAGGGTACTTACTTTCCTTTTCTTTTCTTTTTTTTGTTGGTTTCTTTTGTCTGTCTCTTTCTTTTAACTAGACTTGCCAGACTCTTTCTTTTTCTCTCTATTCCTTTCTTTTTCTCTCTATTCCTTTCTTTTTCTCTCTATTCCTTTCTTTTTCTCTTTCTTTTTCTCTCTTTCTTTTTCTCTTTCTTTTTCTCTCTTTCTTTTTCTCTCTTTCTTTTTCTCTCTTTCTTTTTCTCTCTTTCTTTTTCTCTCTTTCTTTTTCTCTCTTTCCTTTTCTCTTTCTTTTTCTTTCTCTTTCTTTTTCTTTCTCTTTCTTTTTCTTTCTCTTTCTTTTTCTTTCTCTTTCTTTTTCTTTCTCTTTCTTTTTCTTTCTCTTTCTTTTTCTTTCTTTTTCTTTCTCTCTCTTTTTCTCTCTTTTTCTCTCTTTCTCTCTTTTTCTCTCTTTCTCTTTTCACTGTACCTGTTTATCTTTCTCATTTGATTTCAGTTTTTCTTTCTTTCCGACTTACCAGTGAATTTTTACTATTTCTCGTCATTTGATTTTAAGTCTCTTTCTTTCTTTCTTTCTCTTTTTCTTTCTTTCTCTTTCTTTCTCTTTTTCTTTCTTTCCTTTTTTGTTTTGTTTCCCTTGCCCCTCTCATTATTTTCTTATTTCGTTTGCGCCGAGTGAGTGATATTATGCTTACTGCTTGGTCCCAGTGGGAGGGGCGTTTTCCCTGGCAATACCTGCTTGCAGGGCTAACTTTATCGCTTGTCACCTGGGGGGCCCCAAAAGGGAATGCTGACGAGATCAGGTATTTTTTGTGATGACTGTGCATGAGTCACAAATCGTGCATTATCCCTCTCAACAAAAATGACCTTGTGTCATATCTGACCTGATCAGAGGTCGGATAGATCTCATTATTTTCTTTGATTCTCTTTCTTTTCCTTTCTCTTTCTTTTCCTTTCTCTTTCTTTTCCTTTCTCTTTCTTTTCCTTTCTCTTTCTTTTCCTTTCTCTTTCTTTTCCTTTCTCTTTCTTTTCCTTTCTCTTTCTTTTCCTTTCTCTTTCTTTTCCTTTCTCTTTCTTTTCCTTTCTCTTTCTTTTCCTTTCTCTTTCTTTTCCTTTCACTTCCTTTCTTTATCTTCCTTTATCTTCCTTTCTCTTTTTTCCTTTCTTTCTCTTCCTTTTTCCTTTCTCTTCTTTTTTTCCTTTTTCTTCTTTTTTTTCCTTTCTCTTTCTCTATCGTTCCTTTGTTTTCTTTCCCTTTCCGTTCTCTTAATTATTTTCTTCTATTGCTTTGTTTTCTCTGCATGATGCATTCAGTGTATTTAACAGCCCGCTAGTCGACAGCTTTTACAAACATGACAAGAACCAACGGTTATTTCTGTTAGCTCATTTTTTTTTTGTCTCTTATGCTGTCATCAGACTGTCAAAGAAATCAGTTTTGAACCTTTCGTGAATAGAACACATAAGAAAAATAGTTTAGAGGTTCCCCCACCCGTCGCTCAGCAGATACGTCAGATGAGCAGGTGTCCTGATTACATTGGGTATCGATGCAGTCATTAAGGGAAACGATGGGTTTCTAAAAACGCACGAAGTACTAAGAAACGCATTTGCTTGTGAAGACGGGATGAATCTAATGAACGCAGAACATGCTTACTTTAAATAAGGGGCTTCAGAAAATGGTTTTACACACACACATATGAGAGAGAGACAGATATGAAGATTGATTAGACAGATATGTTATAAAAAGAAGAAAATGGAAAGAAAAATACAAAATAGATGGATGAGAAATTTATTACAAAATGTTCGTTTAGGTCCACCGACGCGTTTCGACGAAATTAACTAAGATATAAAATTACAAAAATTTTGGGTAGAAAGTATTAAAGGCCATCTTCAGTTATTTTTAGTTAGTCATATTATTTCCACAAACTACAAGCGGTTTGTTTTCGTGTTCAGTAACCTATTAAAAAAATCTTATTTTAAACGTTTAATAGTATTAATATTTTATTTTAACGTTGTGTGTTAAAAAAAAGCTGGGGTAATTTCTAAAAAAAATTTCATGTTTCAAATATATATATCATCATGTCATGCCGCCAGGACGGATATCCCTAACCCTCTCTCGCCACTCCTCCCTATCGTTCATCGCGTCTGGTAGGTCCTCAGGGCTACATCCCGTATCCTCACGAGCTGGTCGTCCTGCTTTTGCTCGGCCATATGAGGGGTTCCATAGGAGAACATGTTATGAGCTCGTCCCTGCTTCATGGGAAGCAGCATAGTGAACGTAAAGGTATGCGAATAAACCCTCTGACGGCCTAACGCAACGCCTAACCTTGTCCTGGACGTATGAATCTCGCAGCTCAACGGCCAGGATCGTCAGATCGATCGGGGAACTACTGCTGCTCATCTATAAGGTTGGCTTCTATGGATGAGAATAAAAACAGCCATCGAAAGATAACCATGACCAATATATATATATATATATATATATATATATATATATATATATATATATATATATAATCTCAGTAACTGGTATAATTTTTATATTTACTTTTAATGTGATCAATTATTTTGAATAGTATAAAAATATTGGTATGACAATTTTCTTAGTTTTTTGATAAAATAGTATTAATATACAATATATTTCATAATTTAATTTTGTTAAGAGGTTATCAATATCTATTTAAGTTGTTTGTAATAGATAATTTCCCTCTCCAAATTCATTTATTCCTTTATTCTGTATTTTTTACTTATTTCCTTCATTTGGGTTTAAAAATTTGTTTTTCATTAGATAAAAAAAAGAGGTGAAAAGGAAAGAGAAATCAAAAATTGATACACCTTGATACAGGAATTGAATGTCATTTGTCAACCAAACAGGAAAAACAAATGGTTTGGTCTTTACATAAAAAAGATGAAATTTGGGTTAGAGAGATAGGATGGCCGGAATTTTGTGAGTTTTTCGAAATATTCATTTGAAATTTCTCATTTCTTCGTCTGAAGATGCAGACCTAACATTTTAAAGAAATATTGGGTCTGCTGAAATAAATATTATTACAAAAAATATGAGAGATTTTTCAAGGTTTTATTTTATATATATATATATATATATATATATATATATATATATATATATATATATATATATATGATCAAACGGTATTTGTTTTTTGTTTTATTCTTTTTTTTTTTTCATAAAGTATTCGTAATTTTTTTCTTCTAGTTTTTTATGCAAGTTTTATAGCTATATTTTACATACACACGTTTTTTGTAAAAAAAAATGTTATAAAGTATTCATAATTTTTTTCTTTCATTTGATTTTTATGTATGTTTTTTACCTTTTTACGTTTTACATTCACATCATTCATTTTTTTTTGTCTTTTAAATTCTTACAATATAATTCTAACTTGTTACACATTTTTTTCACTTTTTCTTTAAGTTGTCATAAGTTTCTTCTTACCTGCAAATTTTACTTTTAAATAAATTAATCATAACAAACCAAAATGTTTGTCACCAGAAAAGTATCAAACGATTTTCGTTGAAAAACTATGGAAGACCAACTTGCATATATTATAATAAACACTGCCATCAAACCGTTATTTCATTGTTGCATTTATAAAATAGATTTAGAGAAATTATTTTGTGTTTAATTCGAATAAATAAGTAGACTTGAACAGTTTTCTTTATTCACCTTGTAATTTCTATCTTCTGGGAAATGGAAGAACGTAATTTAAAGGTAATATAAAGTGGTAAAATAAAAGGCAAAATAAAAGAAAAATGTGTGTTTATATTAAATGTCATGGATAATGTCAATTGAGAAATATATTTCGCATACCAACGCCAAAGAGAAAGAAAGAAACGTCTTCTTTACTGTTAATGAAATACAGGATCTAAGCGCTCTAATAGAAACGTGGTCTTATCGTAAAAACAGTCGAAGTGCCTGCAGTAATTTCTGAATGACCCAACTTAGACTACAAATGTTTTCATAAAAAGATTTTTTTACCGCAGAGAAAAAACTGTTCCCCATTTCTAAAGCCGATTTTTAGTTGTGAAAATGGCTGCGGTACCTTCGACATAACAATATCTTGAAGATTTTTGTGACACAGCCCGCTACTCGGGAAAAAGTTGACCTTACCTGCAAAGTATTCTTTCCCCCAACTCTCCAAGAAACAAAAATAAATAAATAAAAATAAATAAACAAATAACACCAAAGTAATAAACTTCAATATGGTTGGTTGTTTGGGTTCTATGGCATATCAACATTTGTGGTTATTTAATGCCAAATCCATTTTTATACAAATTGTCACGTGGTGTCCCACTGAGAAGATAGAAATTAGATTACTACTATTCCCCGTGCGTGAATTAGCAAGCCATCAAAGATTGACCGTTAAAAGAGAAACAAAGAATTGGGTCAACTTCGGCTGACCGTTGAAGGAAAAACAGATGTTTGTACTTGGTGACCTGATGGATAAAGAATGGGATGCGGGGTGACATAGAGTAGTCCTAACGGATCGCCTGACCAGGGGGAAGAAGA
Source organism: Sepioteuthis lessoniana (assembly GCA_963585895.1). Taxonomy (NCBI): domain Eukaryota; kingdom Metazoa; phylum Mollusca; class Cephalopoda; order Myopsida; family Loliginidae; genus Sepioteuthis; species Sepioteuthis lessoniana. The sequence continues at coordinate 7,044 of CAUZXS010003918.1, read as the reverse complement.
GAGAAGCCAAATGATTGGCTAGAACCCTAAGGCGGAAGTGGGGACTCCTTCCCGTCAGCGGAAATAGATAATAAGAAAATCAGTCTTTTGGACAGAGCTCGTCGGGAACAGATGGGGAGCAGCGAAAGCCAAGGCTCCGGGTAATGAAAGACGAAAAACAGCTCGGACAAGAAGGAGCCACATCTTCAAGCCAGTACTAAAAATAACATAAAGTCTGTTAGCCCGTTAAAAGAGGAAATATTCTCTACCGGAATCCATCGAAATAAGATAAGTAAACTTTGAGACTGTTTCTCCCTATACCCAATTATATATACCCCGCCTCTCTCTCTCAATTTGAAGAAAGACTGAAAACAAAAGAAAAGAAGAAAGACATTTGTGTTCATACACTATTCATTTATAATATATTTCACACGTTGAAAATGTGTAGTAAAAAAAATATAAGTATTTTAATGTTCCCACGTGCTCGAGTCGTTATTTGTATCGTCTGCTACGAATTTGTTGTTTCATGTTTCTTTCTCAGCTTCAAGTCGCCTTATGTTATGCTTGCTTAAAATTGTCCTATAAATTCCTTTAAAATATCACACGGGAAACCGAAGTTGCCGACTACTATAATTAATATTATTACGTATAAACCTAGTGGTCCATATCTTCCATTGTTCTAGGGGAGGAAGACCAGTGGCCTTGGTGGGTATGTGTATAGTGTGAAATTTGGAAACCCCTTACCAACGGCGGTCAATCTAGCTAAAAATTAATCCCCCACATAATATGCCAGTTCCTATATGCCTGAGGAAAAACTCTGAACGAGGACTTATTCTTCAAGGGATCAAGTGCCAGTCTGCTCCGTCCTCACATGTGCGAATAATAAAATCCCGTTTTGGGATTTTTGTAAATTTGCCGTCACAAAATAATCAGTTCTATTTCAAACAGTTCAGTTTAGCATGAGTACACAGTTTGTCAAAAACATTTTTATTTCAGGCTATTCAGTTTAGTTAAACAATTCAGTTTAGTATAAGTATAGTTTTTGTCGACACACAGTTGAATGTCAAAACAGTTCTCATTCAAATAATTCAGTTTAGCCTAAGAATGCAATTTAGTTCGCTTTAACCCATAGATAGGATCCTTTCAAGCGTTACCACTTCGGGCCAGAGTGGACCCGGGAGCCATGTCAATGATGGGGTACTCTGCATTCCCTAAACCCCCAGCATTACTGGAACCTCACCATCAGATTGTTTAGTGTCATATATCAGGACATTCGTTGGATGGATGGGTTTTACTCCTCTGCAGAGGTGCAGTCGATGTATTCTACAGCCCCAGCCGACTGGGCAAAAAAATTCAATATGGGGGGGGGGCATTATCATCATACTGAACTGACAGAAAGTCAAGGAACTCCGTGCTGTCTCTCTCTCTTGCTATCTGTCCCTAACATTCATCTCTTTTGGAAGGTCTCTTAGACATCATCCAGGGTCTGCTTGGACTTTTTATATGTAAGTCCTTGCAGGCCGGCTAACACTGGCACGTCCATGAATAAGTACGTTTGTTTTAAACAAGTAGTCATCTCCGTTTTAAGTGTCAAGTTTCTGAAATTAATAGACCAGTTCCCATACTCCGACAGCATGATCTCATTTACTGAAAATGTCATCATACGTCCGGTGAAGGCATCGACTGCTATTGATAGGCTATCAATCATATTGAAATCTTTCAAATAAAATAAAACGGGATTTCTTCCGAGCAGTGTCAAAGCTACTCTATGGCTGCACCAGCTGGACACTGATGAAACGCATGGAGAAAAAGGTAGATGGAAACTAAACCAGAATGCTACGTGTTGTTTAACACATCCTGGAAGCAACACCCCACAAAACAGCAACTGAATGGATACTTACCTCATTATGGCTTTAAAAAACATTGTTTGGTTTGGTTTATTTATTTAATGGCATGTCAACTCCTTAAAGGTTATTTAGTGACGAAATATGGTTCATTTCTAAATGTTTGATCGTAAGCATATTTCGGAGTAATGAACCCCCTTTCTCCACCAGCGACAGGCAATTGCGTGGTGATTTAAAAAGAAATTTTAGAAAATGAATTCATGCCAAAAGTAACTTTCCCAAGAGGCTCCTGATGGGAAGCGAAATTGACGCATGCCTAAAAGAGAGGCTTCCTGGTGCCAAAGAAATTCATCCCCATTAAGCATTTTTCACCTCAACCGGACGAACCTTTTTCTCTCTGCTGCCTGAGTCTCAAACTTAGCGCCGCGATGTGTCTCTCTTACTAGTAGCAATCTCTGCTGAACACTCGATGGACTCTCAAACTTGTAATTGCCGAAGATGATTCCATAATATACTTCATATAACTTGTCTGGGAAGAACGCAACTATTTCTACTGGTTAAGGAAAATATTCGACACCACAGAATATTCAGAAAACCCCCCAAAAAGTTTGAGTCAGAAGATATCCTTGTCTTTTTCTTTCCGTCCTTAATTCTTTTACAGCTTCGACAGATAAAAGTAGACAAGTGAATCGGGTAAGAAGAAAGAGGAGTCGGATACAAACATCAGAATTTCCAAACAATACCAACAATTAACTACGATCACGAAAAATCTTTTGTTCTCCACAATAGTGCCACTAATATTCTTCTACAATGATGGCTTTGACATTGAATAACCCATGAAGGGTTATATGCCATTCAACAAAGAAACTGAAGCAAACAGTTATGATTTCAAGTATTCCTATCAAATACAAATAATTTATACATTTGGTTTCACCGCAACTATTCATATTTAATAATAATCTATTTACGCATAGTTATATAGTTTCAAGTATTTCAATCTGTTGTATAGCTGTAAGACAAATATAAGCGGAAACATAATCAAACATAATTTACGATCTCCAATGAACAAACGAACACACTTCTTTATAAAAATATATATCTCTCACAGTTTATTCTCGTAAGCGTTGATATTTCTGTGGTGTGTGAGAGATGGGCGGAGAGACATATACTCAGAGAGGGGGCTTTAATCTTTCCATACCTTCTACCAGGAGGCAGGGGACGCCAACGCTTGCACCCCCTTGCAAGCTCGTCAGAGACGCCTCTGATCGGCTGCGTGTCCCTCGCTCGTTTGATATTCTCTGCACTCTCTCTCTAAATCTAACCGCGTGGTTCTCATCACGTGATCCCCCTTCCGGTTACACACCTGTTCGACCTGAGTGCCCTGACACGCCGTCATTTTCCTGTTTACTAATCAATGTGACAGCTTATCAATGCACACGGGGTCACTAGGAACGAACCGAAAATCCATGTGATATGTTATATAACAAATCCAATGCTAATAATTTCGCACAGATGTATTTGATCCGTAGATGGAACTATAAAATACTATAAGTCCGGGTCAGCATAAACCTGGAAGTAATGTCAATGAAGGAATACACTTCACTCTCGAGCTCCAGCTTCCTGTCACACCGACTGGGTAATAAATCCGAGATAATGTACTAAAGTATTAGATTCCATCAAAGAAAAATGTGTCTAAAACAGAAATTGAGGTGCAATGTTTTGAGCAAAATTAACAACATTCATTGAAAAAAAAAATGTATTTGTAAAATCGATTTAAGAATTACATTCTATAAACAAAAATATGCAGAAAACAAATAAAAAATGCTTTCATTAAAAAATGAGGCATTTCAGCACAGCAAAAACGGTTGGTAACCAAGAGAAATTAAGGTCATTTTCAGATTCAGCGCCCTCAAAACATGTTTGGTGCCTCGACACGATTTCATAAATCTTTTTTTTGTTGACCAGTGTAATCGACATTCTAGGGTTGATATGCCCAAACCACCACTGTAATCGACGTTCTCTAATGAACTCCTATCCATGGGCACACCAATGTTGGCTCGACTTTTAAAGACTTACATTCATCAGCTCTGTACGGGCAATTGATGCCTTCTAGAGGACTTAACAAGAGTGGTCAGCGATAGTGATGGATAGCGAGTGTAAAAGGAATGTTAGCTTTCTTTGAGAATGACGTGAATTTTGTTTGTTTTACCCTTTTAAGTCCGTCTTGGGATTTGATGGATTTCGCATCCTGTCTACATCGTTGATCTTTTAACCAGAACTAACCAATTAATTACAACTGTCAGTCTTTTTTGTCTTTTTCTTTTTTTTTCTTTCTTAATGAAATTGTTAGACAGAGAAATATATACTCAGTCGTTTGGAAACTGAAACTTTGTGGTGGGGCGCATAAGGCGAAGAATTGCCTGGCGTTGAGAAATGGGATGTGAAAAGGGGATCAAAACTGGAAACGAATACCGGTTATAATGCTTAACAGAAAGATCAAGGAAAAAACTGTAAGAAATCAATGATTTTCAAAACAACGAAAAAGAAAATCGGGGTTTAAAAATTTTTTTTTAAAATTATAGTGGACCGCTTCCTTGTTTTGATAAGATTAATAAATTTTGAAGTTGAATAGACGTGAAGTGGGTGGCTTGCGCGTGAAACTGATGTTGACGGCTTGCTAGAAGAATAAAAAGAGTATCCAAGTGTGTGTATATATATATA
>CAUZXS010003917.1:60000-148841 GCA_963585895.1 Sepioteuthis lessoniana | reverse complement strand
CTACTATTCACCCATAGCTGGGAGAGAAGAGTAAAATTCACGCCTTTCCCATGGGCATTAACGAGAAGTGAGACGCAAATAGCTTCATCCAGGATTTGAACTCAGTTCGTCGTATCTACTTCTTCAACGATACTCGTATTATTTATTTCAGTTGTATCATAAAGCATTTTAGGCAGATTCAGTGAATTTGTATCCATTTAACCCAGTCGGCTGGAGCTGGAGAATAGACTGACTGCATCTCTGCCGAGAGGTAAGACCCCCCTCCTCCAATGAGTGTCCTGGATATGACATTAAACAATCTGATAGTGAGATTCCAGTAATGCTGGAGCTTTGGGGAATGTGGAGTACCCCTTCATTGCTATCGCTCCCTGGTCAACTCTAACCCAGAGTGGTAGCACCCGGTAGGGTCCTATCTATGGGTCAAATGGAACTGTTTAACATTGAAACTGAGTGAAAACACATGACATGCTAAATTGAATTGTTAGAAATAGAACTGTTTGACCATTTAACTGTGTGTAAACAAATGACTGTTTGATTGAATTGTTATGGATACATAGCAATACTTTGAAACATTTAACTTTGTTGACCTATGTTTACAAACCATATTTAACTAAAAAAGTTGGCGACCTTAGTAAAGGATGACCCGAAAGCTCCCTTTTCAATAACTATTATACCGAGGTGTAGGGGAGGGCGCTACTCCATTCCCTGGATTGCTCTACTTTACCCTTGATCCTGACCTTATAGTGCTGAATGCTAAGCAAGGCAGCATAAAGTACCATTTTTTGAGTCTTTGGTATGACTCGACCTGGGATAGAACCCTGATCTCCCGGACCATTGACGAACACTCTACTCATTAGGCCAATGGTCGGTATATATATATATATATATATATATATATATATATATATATATATATATATATATATATATATATATATATATATATATATATATATATATATATATATATATATATATATATATATATATATATATATATATATATATAAAGATTTGGCATTAAATTACCTTTAAAGTTTATATGCCATATAAGTGAACCAAACTAAATTTATACCGATTGTAATGAAAATAACTACATCGGATATGCAAAATTCAGTTTGTTGTAATCTGTAGTGAATTCGGGAGGGGAGGGAGAAGACCCCATTGTATTCAGCTGAAAAAGAAAATGGACTAATACGTACAAACGTTTTTCGACATTTTTTGCTCGCAGTAAATATATCATTTTATTTTATTTTAGTTGAATTCATAGCCTGTCATCATAGTTCTTCAAATATGACATTAACATTAATTTTCTAATAGAAATTATAATTCAGTGATATAATAATTTTCAAATTTGTTAAGTTTTGTTATGGTTATCGTCGTTAGAAATGGATAAGGCGAACCGAGTTCAAATCCTGAACAAGGCTGATTGCATTTAACATAACGCACATACCCTTGGGAAAGGTATGAATCAAACTCTTCTCCTTCCTTAATATATGTAAAAACAGTATTTGGCACTGAATAACCTACAAAGATTGATATGCCATAAAATCCAACCAACCAACCAACCAACCAACCAGTCTGAATTCAAACTGGTTAAACTCTGCTTGAAATTGACCTTGTGTGACATACTGCTCGTGCGGGGGGGGGGTAAATCTGTATAAACACCAGAAAAAAATTCAATCAACATTTCGGCGGTGATGTGGTGCATTTAATCTTTAATTACTGTTAATTACCGGCCCATTTTTCCGGTGGGTAGTGTGTTCGCCAATGGCCCAGAAGACCAGAGTTCAATGCCAGGTCGAATCATACCAAAGACTAAAAAAAAAAAAAAAAAAAAAAAAAAAGAGCCTTGATACCTCCTTGCTTAACACTCATTTTGTATGCATGTGTTGATGTCTGATTTTGGTTTGGTTTCTTTGTTTAATGGCATATCAACTATTTTTAGGTTATTTAATGCCAAAGCCATTCTCCTAGAAGAACAGTAGTGGTACTATTTAACCATAGCTGGGAGGATAAGGGGGTTCATACCTTTCCAAAGGGTATTAGTCTGAAAGGGATTGTGACATGTCAAGGTTTGGTTTGGTTTCTTTGTTTAATGGCATATCAACTCTTTTTAGGTTATTTAATGCCAATGACAATTCTCCTAGAAGAACAGTAGTGGTACTATTTAACCCATAGCTGGGAGGATAAGGGGGTTCATACCTTTCCCAAGGGTATTTGCTCGAAAGTGAAAGTAATAGCGCGACTGGAGTACGAACTCGTGTACTACGATTCCGCAGTCCATCGCTTTAACCATTACACCACGAGGACACCCCCCACCGTTGATGTCCGAGTATACATTTGTGTGTCTGTGTGCATGTAGTTGGGTGTGAATATTTATTTGTGAGAAGGAATAAAATGAATCAAGACAGAATATATTTATATGCATTTTTGTGTATGTGGGTTTTTGTTTGTGTATCTTTGTGTGTCACTGTGTGCACATGTATTTGTAAGTTTATGAGCATTTCTATGTTTGTTTATCAGTGTGTATGCGTTTTCATCCATGCATATGTGCATGCACGTTTGTGCGTATGTGTGTGTGTGTGTGTGTGTGTGTGTTTGCGCACGCACGTCTATGTTTGTGAAGGTATATTTTTACACCAATTCTTAAAAGTCACTTGGAATATTTCAACAACTCTGCGGTTTATGGTCACATCTCTGCCATTGTTATTATGATTTGACAAGAAAGAAAGAATTGAAAGAAGGAAGAATGAAAAGGAAGAAAAAGAAATGAAGAAAAAGAATAATGAAAAGAAGGAAAAAATAAGGAAGGAAGGGAAGAAGGAAAAGAGGAAAACTATAGAAGAAAGGGAGGAAGGAAGAAAAATATAGACGAAAGGAAATAAAGAAAAAAATATGAAAGGAAGGAAGGATGAAAGAAAAAAGAAATCTCTAAATAAACAAAACGGAGATAATAAAAAAGAAGAAAATGATTGGAAGGAAGGAAACTTTAGGAAAATGTAACTGAATGAAAAAATGTACAAAGAAATTAACTATGAAAGAAAGAAAACAGAAAGAAAAACGAAAAATTCATTAACCAGGGAGTTTTTTTAGAAAAATAGAAAAAAAAAGCATAAAATGAAACGGCGGAAAAAAGTAAACAAAAGGGGAAAAAATTCGGAAAATGAAGACAAAAAAAGAAAGAAAAGAAAAATGTATAAGAAAAGTGATGGTCAACAAAGAAAAAGGAAAAAAATGGTGGAAAAGAAAGAAAGAAAAGAAAAGAAAAAATGTATCAAAAAAGTGATGGTCAACAAAGAAAAAGAAAAAAATGGTGGAAAGGAAAGAAAGAAAAAGAAACCAAAAGAGAAACAAAAACAAAAAATGAAGTTGAAAAAGAAAAAGTAAGAGGGAAGAAGAAAAAGTCAGAAAAGGAGGAGGTAGAAAAAAAGAAAAAAGTTGGTAGAATAAAATAAAGGGAAAAAAAGAAGAAAAAGTTAGAAAAGAAAGGTGAAAAAAAAAAAAAAAAACACTGGTTCCATTTAGATCGACGAAGTTAAGCTGCGATGAAACTACTCCATACTTATATGGGTACCTACTTTTTATGACATTAGATAATGTAAGAAAACTGAAAAGCCTGTGTGTCAAACTAATATAAGAAAATTACGAGTTATCCTCTTGACGGCTGTGTACCCGGATGTAGGGAGGCCAAGGGTAGAGGGAGAAGGCAGGACGGAAGACTTGAGCACGTGGCTTGGGCACGGCGAGGGGAGGGAGAAGCGACTTGGGTCTCCATGAGGCGAGACGTGGCAAAAGAGAGCCTGGTAACTGAGGGTGTTAGCAAACCACCTAAATCTACAAACAGAACCCAGAAAACAATTTGAGCACAACGAAACCAAATGTCTACAGCCCTCTTAAAACTGTCTTATACACAACCAGAAAATATACAGAAAGATAACAGGATATTCACCAACGACAGATAAGTGTATTATGATTTTAACTTCGTTCTCTTAAAGACTATTGACTTTTAAATGAATATGCTTTAGCAACTCTTTCGCACTTCTTTTATAAACGTATTTAAACGTCTTTACCGTGTTGTTTATTCTTTTTTATGACCCATATGAGGGTGTCGTTAAAATTTCCCGTATTAAGCAAAGTTTAAAAAAGAAAGAAAGAAAAAGAAAAAACAAAAGATAAAAAAAAAGAGAAAGGGGGAAAAAGAATGAATGAAATTAATAAACAATTAGATAAAGAAGAAAAAAGGAAAGGTAAATTTGGTTTGGTCGTATTTTACGGCATATCAACCCTTCTGGGTTACCTAATGCTAAATCCTGTTATATATATATATATATATATATATATATATATATATCATATTTATGATTTGTAAGCGAATAGTTTGTAGGTAACATTATTTTTAAATGTGCCAGAGCTCATTTGTTTGTACACACTTGAATGGCTTCAAGTTTTGCTATTTATTGTTTGCACACAGTTAAATGATCTCAAGTTTTACTATTTAACACAAATAATTCTCTTTGATCTATCGGTGGGACCCTCATAGGTGCTACCACTCTGGGTCAAAGTGCACCTTGGAGTAATCATATTTACCCAACCCCTCCGCTCGGGCAGGATATGACACAAGGTCAATTTTTTAAGCGGAGTTTAACAGGTTTGAATTCAGAGTTTTCCTTCTCCTAGACTAGTTGTCTCGCCAAGACTGAAGAACCTAGTCTGCCCTACTATTTACCTGGGAGTAATGGCAATGAAGGAGTACGCTACATTTCCCAAAACTCCAGGACTGGAGTCTCAACAACAGATGAAGTTTTGTGTTATACCCAGGACGCTATTTGACCCATACAAAGGACTCTAACAAGTACTACCACTCTGGGACAAAATGCACCTGGGAGTAATGGCAATGAAGAAGAATTCCACATTACCCAAAACTCCAGGACTGGACCCTCACCCTAAGATGGTTTTGTTACATATCCAAGACACTCTTTGGTGGGAAGGATCTTAACCCTCTGCAGAGATGCGATCGTCGGATTCTACAGCCCAAGTTGACTGGGTTGAGAAGAGTTGTGGAATGAAAAATGAAAACAGTCTTTTGCCCTTTCCCGCGGAAACTAAAACAGAAATAAAATAAAATAAAAATAACAAACTTGATTACAATCAGGATAAAGAGATCACTACGTACATTGTCATTTGTCTTTTTCATTTCCCTTTGTTCTTTACAGAGAACCTTTAAGGACAGCTTTATAACCAGCTGGAGACATGTATTGATTTATAATAAAGCACTTTAATGAGCTAAATGCATTTCAAATCGGATATATTTTCGACATGAGAAATTGTGTATCTTTTTAACTGGTTTTGTAACCTGATTCCTAGTGGAATCAATCTGTCTTCAGAATAGATTAAACGGAAAATAGTTGGAAGAATTTTATTAAAACTATGCACTAAAAATGCTCTTAAAAATTTAAACCATTTCCAGTCAAATGATAATTTTATGGAGTCTGCATTCGCGTTGAATGTCATTTTTTAATCATCACAATTCTTGATGTCAAATTAGAATCCTTCACTCATCACAGTCATCACGGAGAATTGCTAACAATGAAAATTAATTCGAAATCATCATCATCATCATCAGTATCATCATCATCATCAGTATCATCATGGAGAATTATTAACTATGAAATGCTAATTAGAAACCTTCCCTCCTTCCTAAATAGAAGCATTAGCATCATCCTGGATCGCTTTTACGAGAACCTTGCGGGTTTACGAGTCGTGTAGTTATTTTTATTAGTTGTAGGAAGAGTTAAAAGAAGAGAAGGATGAGGTCACAATGTCATCTTGGTAAATGCCGTCGGTTGAAAAGAAGAAAGAAAAAAAAATCATTGTTACAGACAGACACATGCATGCACGCATTTGACGGTTAAATGTACAAAGAAAAATAATGTCCCGGGGAGAGGCAGGATAGTTTTACAACTTGGAGAGTCCAGGCTCGCGTTGAAACTAATAAAAATAGGAATGGAGAGATACGCGGACAAAATCCGAATTCGTTTCATTGCTGGTCGTTCTGTTTATAGAACGATAGAGGATAAAAAAGAAAAAAAGAAGAACAGGCAAATTGAAAAAAGAGGGGGAAAAATTGAAAAAAAAAAACCCTCAAGAAATAATGGAAGTTTATATTTTTTCTCTCTCTTTTCAAGACCCCCCTCCGATCTTTACCCTAACGTCACACCAGTCAGTCGGTGTCCAACACCTAGAAAGCACCTGTTGCTTTTTAAAGGCCGAAAATAACTCACTCCAACCCCTAGAAAAAACAAACATAAATTGTCGTTTGTATTGTTAACTTAACCAACAAAAAAGTGTAGTTGATTGGGAAAAAATAAAAGGAATAAAATAAGTCATGGTTGGCAAGCAAGGCAAGTAGAACATTGTTAATGAGTTTGATTCTCACACGCTGCCCTATACATCTGTCCTTGTGCCAAACTAGGCAATGCCTCGTAAATGACGAACGCCTCGCTTAGTATAAGACTAAGCAAGTCCGTTCAGCAGAGCATTATTTGCAAATTCTATTCTCTTATGGGTAATCTATATTTTTAGACCATCTCAGCACGATTGTGAAAAAACCCGCACTGGGGGCTCTAAACTTATCACCTTGTTCTATAATAAGTAGATCGTTGTAAATAAAGCTAAAGAAACTTTTGGGCACCTCGGGTGGTGTAATGGTTAGCATGTTAGACTAGCAAACCAACATGAGTGAGTTCGATTCTCATTGGGTGCCCCATTCATGCGGCCTTGTGCTACATCTTAGCAAAAAGCTTAGTAAATTAAAAGCTAAAGAAACTTTGTCATCTCTAGTAGTTAGTAAGCCCGTCTCACATATCATTTTGGCTCAAGTAAGCTTGGTCTTTACCGGGTGCCTCATATTTGTTGCTTTATTCCAGAGTAAGCTAACCTAAGTAAATAAGGCCAAAGGAACCTTGCCTTGGACTAATGGTTAGCATGCCTATATAGCGTGGGGTGTAAAGGTTATGGTTTAACGCTATATTTTTTTAGGCACACAGATATGAATTGCGAGACTTTTCTTTAACAACACACAACAGCGAAAGTTTTTTTATTTGCAGCTTTGTGGAGGTTTGTTCTTGGTGCTGCAAGACTCGTGGTGTTTAGGCTTGCTGGATGTTTGAGACGAAATGGCTTAGCGGGATGCTGGAAATGGCAGCGTGTCGTTGGACGTGTGAGGGAAGTATTCAAAGTCACAGTGTAGTTTTGTGTGTCGAGAGCGGAGTGGCGCTCGGATCGACATAGTAAATTTTTGTGGTGCTTGTGGAAGGCATGCTGAACGTATCTAATTCATATTCAACTGGGATTCCTTGGTCTAAAATATATTAGACGCAAAGAATCCATAAATTAGAAGGTTCCCTCGCTGAGAGTCCATGTTGCTGCTGCTAGGGTTAAAGCCACGGTGATATGTCCGCACTGGGTGGCTTGTTTAGCTAAAGGGCATCGCTAAGCAGGGGCGACCAGAGACATGTCCGTTCTGGTCGCCGTCTCAAGCCGAAGAGAGTGTGTTTGGCCGCTCACCCGTTTTGCTAGCCGGAAATGAAGGTCCGGGCTGAATGGGATAAGTCATCCTGATTGGGTGAAATTCAGTGTTGAATTAAATAGCGCGCCAAACAAAATACGAGATTTTCTTCTTCTCTACACCTATCTCATATACTATTACAACTCTTCTGAGCTTGATTCTTACTGTCTGTCTCGTGCTATTAGCCTCTTTGCTACTGTAATGTGTTCAATATTCGTTGGATCTTCTATTATTGCAGTTTTCTACTCGACTAAGTAAAGTTTAGTTAATAACCATAAAACATTAAAAGGAGGCGCTATTGGCTCAGTGGTCAAAGATTCGATTGCCCATGCAAAGTACAACTCACAACCAAAAATATCCTTCTAAATTGTAACAACCTTAAACATATCCGCATTAAGTACTATCAAGCAAGAAACCTGAGGGACATCTTTATGAATACAAACCCTGAAAACATTTTTAATTTCCTAAAAAAAAAAAAAAAAGCAACTTTTTCAGCAAGATATAACCAAACATCTCTATAGAACTGCTACTTTAATGACTGAAATTCAAAATAACCTTTTTGGCATTAAATGACCCACAGGGGTTGATATGCCGTTAAACAAAACTCAAACTCATATTCTAAGCACCACTGACAGGGCTGCATTTGTAGGGATCTCGCATGGAAATTATATATATTTTTAGCGGGAATACCGACGACTGAATGTTGACTTTGTACTTTTGTCGTCTTGGGGACCATCACACGCACTAACAGAAATCGAGTGCGAATGAACATTACGAACAGCTAGTAGAGGAATAGTGGTTCCTCATACAGAATAAATGTGATAAAAATTCATGACGAATTAACAACTTATTTTATTGCCTGAGCAAACTTAAAATGAACACACAAGAATGATAGTAAGGTACAAAGTTGTGCATAGATAATGTATCTTGAGAAATGTAATTGTAAAGTCTTTAACGTTCGTATATATAAGTGAAATAGTTTTGTGTGAAAAGTTACAAGTTGAAGAAATTTATTATTCTATGCTGTCGTGTTCAGTGTGACACGAGTTACGAGGAGTGTAGTGTTGAGTACTGTGTCCGGCCCGGGGGCCTGGACGTGGGTTTCTGGCTGGGTGCATCGAGGTAAAAAGAACGAGTCTTCCGTGCGCTCACGTTATATATTACTTTGATCCCGCCACCTAGTGGCCATTGGCAGAACTCTTTGGCTGACAAGAGATGTAATCCAATAATATGTTGAAGCTCAGTGTTAGTTGTTTGTAGAAGGAAATTGTTTACTTTATGTACTAAAGTCGGAGATGATATTCTGAGAAGGAAATCTGGCTGCAGAGATGTTTCTTCCTCTCAAGAATAGGTTTGGTTTGGTTTGTATTTGTGGCATATCAACCATTGTAGGTTATTTAATGCCAAAACCTTTTTATACATATATATTAAATATATATGATTTGGTTGGGTTTGGTTTTATGGCATATCAACCATTGTAGATTTAATAAATGCCAAATCCATTTTTATACATATAAACAGTTTTATTTCAAACTATTCAGTTTAGCATAAGTACACAGTTTAAATATCAAAACAGTTCAGTTTCTAAAAATTCAGTTTAGCATAAGTACACAGTTTAGTTCTATTTGACCCATAGATAGGACCCTATCAGGTGCTACCACTCCGGTTAAAATGGACCTGGGAGCGATGTTAATAAAGAGGTACTCCGTATTTCCCAAAGCTCTAGCATTATAAAAGTCTCACCATGAGATAGTTCAGTGTCATGTCTAGGATACTCGTTTGCAGAGATGAAGTCGGTGTATTCTGCTGCCCTAGCCGACTGGGTCTTGTTGGGGAAACCCTTACTCCTCTGCAGAGAAGCAGTCGGTAAATTCTGCAGCCCTAGCCGACTGGGCCACCTCAAGAATGAAAATAAGAACAAGTACGTAGGAGGAACAACATATTTCATTACATAAACAAACTAAATAGAACGTAGAATACAGAAGGAAATGCGATAGAAAAAGAGTGAATGTACGAGGATCATTAAATAAGTTTCCAGACTTTTTTTTTTTTTTCGTGTGGGCACTTTTATTGATAGTACACAGATGAAGCTATAGCCCCCTTTGAAGTAGTCTCCTCCAGCTGCAATGCACTTGTTGTACCATTACAACAACTTCTGGAAGGCCCCATTGAAGTCCTCTTGTGTGAGCATGTCAATGTCCTTCGTCACAGCTTCTTTCATCTCCTCAATTCTCTAATAACGACAGCCTGTGAGCTTAGGGAATAACCAAAAGTCACAGGGGGCAAGGTCTAGACTATAGGGAAGGTGAGCAACTGTCTTGATGCCCATTTTGGTCAAATAGTCTGTGACAAGGATGGAATTGTGGACTGGTGCATTGTCCTGGTGGAAATGCCACTGACCCGATTTGAAGAGTGCTGGCCTCTTCCCTAGGAATCTCTTCCTGAACTCCCTTAAAACCTCAACATAGTAACCCTAACCCTAACCCTTTATCCAATCAACCCTGGTGTATTGACTTCTTACACCTCCCACACCTCTCATCATCCCTCACAGACTCCCTTCTTTCCTTGAATCTCTTATGCCACTCAAAAACTGATGCTCAATTCATGCAAGATGCTCCAAAAGCAGTCTGAGGCATTCCATATGTTTCTGTGGCATTTTTTCCGAGTTTAAAACAGAATTTTATTGCATATCATTCTTCCTCACGTCCAGATTGCATTTTTGAAATTCACCAGCTGTGACAATCAGGATTTAGTAGGGTGTATTCCAATTGCTGCTGTAGCTGTTCATTTGAACCTGAAATCCTAAAAATTGGTCTGTCATCTCATAACATACTGACTTTCAAGAGTCTACGACAATTTTAAATGCCTATACAAAAAAGTCTGGAAACTTATTGAATACACCACGTAAGTGTGTATGTCGAAATGTCCTTATTGTGAGTTTGTGATGTTTCCGTGAGATATGAAAGTTCGTGAGAGACTTACATATTTGAGAAGAGTTATTTCGTTGTTGGTTATGCAGAGTTATTAGATATGCCTTTGTATGAGAAAGTAAATTTAGGATATAGTATGTTGTGCACTATTTAGTATCGTGTTCAATGCAACAGGAGGTTCGCAGAAGGGACGAAAAGTCTATTTCCCTGGGGTACTAAACAGTTTTTGTCTTTAAGGCAATCTGCCGGAAAGAGGATGATTTTTCGTAATTTTTTCTAATATACTTGGCTATATGGTTGTGGCAACGTCATCTATCGGCCCTTACCAGAAATTCGTTGTCAGACAAGTTACTCTCTGACGTGGAAATAGAGAGGAAGCATTAGTTTCGGAGTATCCATCGTAGTAGCAAAAGATGTTTTTTCCTAAGTCAGGAGTAAGTTTTGTTTTTCTTCACCTCTGGGTTTCACTAGTTCTTTTTCATTTCGCAGTGAAATTAACACACACACACACACACACTCTCTCTCTCTCTCTCTCTCTCTCTCACACACACACACACACACACACACACACACACACACTTGGTATTAATTTTATTTCGTTTGCTGTAATAAAATGATGCAAAGCGGGATCGTTGCTAGAAAAATATCTTCGGTTGTAAATAAACGGAGACGAGTGTCGTTTTCTTAACAAAGCCACATTGAAAAGAAAGGGTATCTGAAGATTTATAAGGGTATTGCCGGTGGGTATTTTGAGGCCAACAGATTTTCGTTTTTACTGACCTACTCTAAAAAATAAAGAAAAAAGATGTAATGATTCAGTGTTTTAAAGATGAAACTCTTCCTCACATACATTATAAAACTGTGTATTCCTTGTATAAAATAAGAAACTATGTATTCATTACATACATTATCAAAAAATCCTGTTTGTATTTAACATAGCGCTGATACCCTTGGAAAAGGTATGAATCAAACTATTCTCCTTCCATCTATGGGTAAAATAGAAGGGCTGAATGGGCTCTTTAGCCTTGGGATGGCAACCGGTCTAGAAGGAAAACCCGTTAAACTCCGCTTAAAATTTAACCTTGTTTCACATTCTGTTCGTGCAAAGGAAACACTAAATACATACATTATCAAAATTTAGAATACATACATTATCAAACGAACTTAGTGTAACGGTTATCGTCGTAAGAAATGGAATGAGTTCAAATCCTCGACGAGGTTGTTTGTGTTTCACTTCGTGCTAATGCCCTTTGGGAAAGGCGTAAATCGACCTGTTCTTCTCCTTGTTATGGGTAAATAGTGGGACAGACTGGATTAGCCAAGGTTAAGAATTTGTTGGAAAAGCAAGGGAGGGACGAACTCATAAGTGATATTCTCCTGTGGACTCCTACTCATCGACACACTAATGTTGGCCGACAAGCAAAGACCTACATACATCAGTCCTTGCTCCAGCGTCGAGGCTGACAGTATTAATTTGCTGTTGGCTTTGACGCTAGCGAGCACTGTCCAACAAAGGTAGACTTGAGGCCGAAAGCCCCTGCCTTCAGCTGGGCCACCTTCGGATGGGCGAGCTGCAACATTGACATCTTTGTCTCCCTTGTATAGCACTGGACCTTACTGTCCAGTTTAAGCTATAATCAGGCATACGTGTCTGGACCCAGATTTGGATCCATGACCAGCTAGGCTCATCAGGCCCACATTGCACTAAGTGGGTCGATGATTATCATAGACCTTCTCCCCCCCCCTAAATCCCCACTTTCATCGACCATCGGGTCATTGACCTTGTGTCATGTCCTGTCTGGTGGGAGGCAAAGACAAATATACCTACATGCATCAGTTCTGTGTGGTCTAAAAGACCTACCAAGTGAGATAGCCGATAGGGACGGATGGCGAGAAAGCGTCAAGAGAATCTGTGTTATCAGCACAACTTGATGATGATGATGAAGCAATGAGTCTAAGAGAAGTAGAAATCTGAATTCAAACCAACTGTACTCCACTTAAAAGTTGACTGTGTCAGAGAAGTTGGGTTAATAAAATTGTTTTTTCCTTGTATGCAATTAGTAATAGTGCATTCTTAATATTTTCTATTTAAAGTAAATCACATCAAATCTTAATTATAAAATACTTTATACAACGATCTTTCTTTCAATGGAATGATTCGCTGACTTAATCCATCATTGGAAATTTTGTAACTTTTTTCTCATAATGGTTCAGTCATCATCAGTGAATGAATAAAAAATACAAAGGTAAAAGGTATTAGATATCAGGTACAAAGAGAGATGATAATAAGTAAGGGTTATATATATTTACCAATCCCTCCGCTCGGGCAGGATATGACACAAGATCAATTTTTAAGCGCAGTTTAACAGGTTTGAATTCAGAGTTTTCCTTCTCCTAGACTAGTTGCCTCACCAAGGCTGAAGAACCTAGTCTGTCCTACTATTTACCCATAGCTGGAGGGAGAATAATTGGATTCATACCTTTCCCAAGGGTATTAGTGCTATGTGAAATGCAATCAGTTCAGTCATCAACAGTGAATGTATAAAAAATATAAAGGTAAAAGGTATTAGGTTTGGTTTCTTTGTTTCATGGCATATCAATTCTTTTTAGGTTATTTAATGCCAAGGCCATTCTCCTAGAAGAACAGTAGTGGTGCTATTTAACCCATAGCTGGAAGGATAAGGGGGTTCATACCTTTCCCAAGGGTATTTGCCCGAAAGTGAACGTAATAGCGCGACTGGAGTACGAACTCGCGTACTACGATTCCGCAGTCCACCGCTTTAACCATTACACCACAAGGACACCCCCTCTAAAAAGGTATTAGATATCAGGTACAAAGATAGGTGATAATAGGTAAGGGTTATATATATTTACCAATCCCTCCGCTCGGGCAGGATATGGCACAAGGTCAATTTTTAAGCGGGGTTTAACAGGTTTGAATTCAGAGTTTTTCCTTCTCCGAAGGTAAGGGTTATAATAGGTAATATATTTTACACAATATATGATGCGAATCTGTAATGATATGATACTTAATGTGTACAGGGTTCCGATGGGTAAATTGTCGTCTAAATTACGCATCATCATCATCATCATCATCATCATTATGTCGTGCCGCTAGCACGGATATCCCTGACCCTCTCTCGTCACTTCTCCCTATCGTTCATCGCCTCTGGCCGGTCTTCAGGGCTACATCCCGTATCCTCACATTGCTGCTGAATGTATGTTCGAGCTGGTCGTCCTGCTTTTGACCGGCCATATGTGGGGGTCCATAGGAGTACATCACTTATGAGCTCGTCCCTGCTTCTCCAGCGGTGTCCTGCATGTCTGGCTCGTCTAAATTACACATAAATTAAATTAATACTAACATTTCACTCTATCAAATGTATTTACCTAAATTACATAAAAAATATCTTGAAATACTATTGATAAAATTAGATAATATAATAGTAAATATGTATTTAGTGGGTAGAGTGTTCGCTAATGGTCCAGGAGACCTGGGTTCAATCCCACGTCGCGTCATACCAAAGACTTTAAAAATGGTACTTGATACCTCCTTGCTTAGCACTTAGCGATATATGGTACGTAGCAATGGTAAAGTGGAGCAACCCCGGGAAAGGAGTAGCGCCCTCTCTTACACCTCGGGGTAGTAGCTATTGAAAAGAGAGCCTTCTGGTCGTCCTCGACTAAAGGGAGACAACTTAATATGTATTGGGCTGAAAATAATTTGCTCTCAGGTAAAAAAATGAATAAGTTACAGGACCTGGCGCAAAGCTGAGTTATGCACGGCAAATTCGTTAGTTGTAAATAAAAAAAATATCGACGGATTGGATCAAATTTTGAATGTTTTTACGCTTGATTATTTATTTCTATTCATTTGTCTATTTTATTTTAATTATTAATAAGTAAATTACGAATTTTGTGATTTAGGTTTAAAGTATCTGAGAGCCAAGAAACAAATTTCAAATCTTTTCCGTTGTGGGACACTTGATTTACTAAGTTTAGATTAGGTTGTCATGAGGCCAGATTGGACTGTTTCTTTTACGAACGTCTGTCAAAACTTACAACCATAGAAAGAGAAAGTGAAGACAGATAGACGAAGCGACAAAGATAGCAAAGAACATGTTAATTTTGATTGGCTATTTTTCTAGTTGGTAAGGAGGCGAAGTAAACTGGATAGGTACAAATGATAAACACAAGCTGCGAACAAACGGTCTGAAGAATTGTAAAAGTTCAACTAAAGTTCAGTGACCCTCGGAAGTAAAAGTTTATTCCGTTCATAAACTCCAGTTTTGAGTGACTTTAACCGCCAAATACGAAAACGTAAAGAAAAAAAGTTCTCGCCTCAGACTCTTACACTTTCTTTTAGCCTCAGTTGAGGATTGATTGATTTTAATGGTTAGATTTATCTGACCTTCCAGGAGGCCAGATTTGATACTAGGTCATTTAATATATGAGGCGCACGTACGAATCTAGATTCATGCGTAGCCGTCGGGAAAAAATTGCTTGATCCCCTTTCGGGCGCTTCAGGCATCAAGCGATGAACTTACAGTATGTCAACTCGTCTAGGGTTATTTTATGCTAAGAGGTTAGGGAATCACGTTCATTGCACATTTGTATAGTTATTTAAGAGTTTGATTTAATTTTAATTTTTAATTTTATTGTATTTTTTGCACACGGTTTTATCGAATACGACTAATTTTTATACAGATGTATTTGACTCATAGATGAGGCCCTAACGGGCACAACCAGTTTGCGTCAGAGTCGGCCTGGGAGTAATCGCAAGGAAAGGGTACTAGATACTCCCCAGATTTTCAGAACTGGAGCTTCATCATCAGATGCAATTTAGTGTCATACACAGGATGCGGAAAAATAAGTGTAAAAATACCATAACATAAATAAGAAGGAAGGGGTTTCATTTGAAAATGCTCCCTAGCGCCTAAAAGAAGTGGAAAAGGCTTCAACTAAAAGATTCGATTTCACTTACATCTATATATATATATATATATATATATATATATATATATATATATATATATTCAAAGTGTATTTTAAAAAGTATCAAGAATAAATCTGCACATGGATACACGGAATAACTATTCCCCTTAGATAAATTTTGCGTTCGGGGTATAGGATTTACACCCTTATATTCTTAAACTGTCAGCGAGGAGCCCATGGAACAGAAAATTCAGGAAAAATAGAATCCAAGATTCACTTGTTCACGAAACAAAAATAATAAGGCGTTTTTTAATTTCTCCGGCACAAAAATTAATCTTGCGTTCTGAGCCAGTTACGTGACAAGGAAACCTATATATATTTCACGCTCACGAAAGCTCTCTCACTCATTTTCTGCTCTCTCTAGCGAGCTGCCCACAGCTCCTGACAACTCTAGACAGCTTGACAGAATCACAACAGCAAAACATTGGAGAATTTAAAGCTATAGAAAATACTTTAGTCCTAAGGAAATTGGTACATTTACCATCTTTCAATAAACTAAACTTTTCTTGGACTTCGATATTGCCTCACACATATAGACATACACATTCAGCTAATAGGCAGACATATACTCCGTTGCTATTTACCTTTTAGTTCTAACGCATTCATACACACACACATATATAATTGTAAACGGGACTTGTCCACCTTTTTCCCCTTTTTGTCTTGACGACAAACACACTTACACATAGATATGTTCGAACAACACGCCCTTACATTCGCATAATATTTGTATTATACACACCCACACACACAAATACCTAACAAATACATTAGCACATTTGCTACTTTGTATTAAGTTTTCGTTCTTTCGTCGATTCATACCAAAGACTCAAAAATGGTTCTTGATGCCGCCTTGCTTAACACTCAACATTATAAGGTACGTATCAAGGGTAAAGTGCAGCAATCCAGGGAAAGGAGTAGCGACCTCTCCTACACTTTGGTGGAGTAGCTATTGAAAAGGGAGCCTTTGAGTCGCCCTCGACCATGGTTGCCAATTTTACTTTTTTTTTTCTTTTAAGTTTTCCTAGTTTGTTTTGTTATATAAACTTATCTGTTTTACATTATCGTGCTTGGATCTCATTGGTAAAAAAAAGTCCTCGACAGCAGACATGACGTCATCATATGAATTTTTCATTCTACCTTCGAGTATATACATATGTATATACACGTGTGGTTGCGGGTTTGTATAATATATATATCTATACAATATACATATATATATATATATATATATATATAAGCATGCCCTAATACATGTACACATTACGTACGGTCTTTCTCATTTCAACTCTTTTCAAGCAAAGAATAAACAGATCTTTGCGATATGGTTCCAACACGCTATAAAATTTACTTCTTAGAGGTCCTCATCTCTCTCTCTCTCTCTCTCTCTCTCTCTCTCTCTCTCTCTCTCATATGTTGGCAGGGGACGACAAGATCATAGTCACGTGTCGCGTTCAAAAAGTTCTGAAAATCTTTTACAGGGCAAAAGTTCGTGCGTCTCTGGAGATCACTTATCTTCACGTTTGTAAAGTCAACCTTTGTATATAAATGACTTGACGTTAAGAGAGAAAAAATTACCTTCACCACTGCCTATAAAGTGTGGAATTGTGGTGCAACAAAAGCAAAAATTTTCTCCCTTCTGATTTTTTTTTTTTGGTGTGGGGAGGTTCAATTACATTATCAACAAAAGTTATCGATTCCCAAAATGATGTGCTTTATCAAAAGAGGATTTTGTCGCTATCGATGCCAATTCTAGAAAACCAGAAATGAGATCTGTTCCTAATGACAAGAAAGAACACATTGGTTCACAAAGAGTAAATTGGTTCTTCGTGCCTAAAAAAATCTTCGCATATATATATATATATAAACACACACACACACACACACACACACACATATATATATATATATATATTATTTAGTCCAGTTAAACCGGAGTTGGGAGTAATTCCATCAGGACAAGAAACTATTCAAGAGTGAACATTTAAATTTTCCTGGTAAAGAGCTCAACGTAACAGACATTACAGAGCAATAATTTCATCAAGAAAAAACACAAACCGGTCACATTAAGATTATAAATTTATTTCCATCCTGTAATGTGTTTTTGAAAAATCAAAAAATATGAAACACATTTTATCTATAAGATCTGAAGAAGTCCTGTTAAATTTTTTCGTGTTTTTTGATTTTTCAAAAACACATAGCAGGATGGAAATAAATGTATAATCCTAATGTGACCGGTTTGTGTTTTTCTTAATGAAATATATATATATATATATATATAGTGTGTGTGTGTGTGTGCGTGCCTGTGTGTGTAACAGAAATACTTCCCACATTTTAAACTGTCACATATGTGGTGCAAGTGAACTAAGCAAGTGGCAATAGTAACTCCATTAAGCTATCATACCATTTTTTTTCAAATACGATCAGTTATAATCATGGCTTGGACCGGTCACACTGTGCGTTTACTGTTGAAACGTTTTTCTTTTGACTGGTGAATGTGTAATTGCTACACAGAAGGCTTTTCTGGATAGAATTTTCAATCCATAACAGTCAAGATTTTCTCTTCGGAACAATATCATACCGTCGTAATATGAAATGAGCACGAAAGCTCTCGGTATAGTATTTACCGATTCACCAGTCTCAAAAAAAGTTTCAACAACAAATATACGGTGTACATAGATTCGAACCCTGATCGCAAATGATGGTATCTAAAAGGAAAAATACTAAGACATTAGCAAGGTGAAGCGGTAATATATTGAGCTCCGACCCGGCCGAGCTGTCAAATAAGAAATGCACCTGTGTAAATAACAGATGCATCCGGTCGAAGATATCAGAGGATAACCTTGACTGTAGACGGATTGAGTTGGGTGCAGATGTGACGCCCACAAGAAGCAGGTGGATGTCAAACAATGATATAACCCGGTGCGACAGGAAGTTCACTTAGTTAGAGTCAGAGTTTTGGAGATAAGATGCCAGCGTGAGAACCAGCTCCAGACTGAAGACTTGCAGCCCTCGGAGCCCCCGATTGAGCAGCCCAGGAGAACGAGAAGGAAATGCTGCTATAGCCAGAAGATCTGGGGTCAATATGTTCCAGTTTTGTTCAGTCTCTAACTCACCTCTCACACATAACCCTTTCGCAATCATTTCGAATAAAGTGTGAGAGGTATATTTTTTCTAAATAACTGTGTCTGTTCGTCATTATTATGTTGACTATGTTTCTGCATGCATATGAGTATGTTACAAAGCTATCATTATCACTTGCTTAAGTTCACTTGCACCACACGGGTGAGAGCTTAAAATATGTGAGATATTTGTGCCTTACCCTAAATATAAGTTAGGAAACACCACTTGATTTGATGATCGCATCGATAGGAAACTGTCAATCACTAAGCGTCGTTAACTCTGTATCGACCAAGCCAAACAAAACCAAACCTCTACACACGTAAACTACAACAGATACAAGGAACACAATAATATCGTTGTATAGAAGTTTTATGCACAAAATAGTTTCTGTACTGTCACCACAATTGGTTATGTATTTTTGCAATCGATGAACAAGAGCCAGTCACATTCAATTGAGGTGATCTACGTTTTCACTGCACTGATGACGTCATCGTTGTGCACTCTAAGTTTATATATATAGCAAACTCTATCTATCTATCTATCTATCTATCTATCTATGTCTTTGTCTAACTCTCTCATTTCGTCTCTTCTTATCTATCTATCTATCTATTCAGGGTGCAGAAGCAAAATTAAGAATATTCTAGTATAATAATAAACCACTCTATCACAAAACAAGATTAATTTCAATTTTTAAAATAAACAACAAAATATGAAGGTAGACACAAAACAGTAAATTTACTCAATATAGCCGCTATTTTTTTATTATTGTATCAACACGCCTTCAAAACGATTTGCATGCCTTCAAAATAAATTCTTCAGACATTTTATTCCATTCACCCTCAACAGCAGTCTTAAGCGAACAATATTTGGATGGGAAGTCGCATTTATTTTGTTTTCAAAAACATACATCGTAATCAAGGAGGTTAAGGTCTGGGCTTGATGGAGACATAAATAAACCCCTATTATTTCAGAAAATTTTTTTTGGCTTGGTTTCGCCATTAAGCAAATCATAATTCTTTGTCGTTTCTTTTTTTGCTTACTCATATTGTGCTGAATTTTAATGAAAAAGTGCTTGAATAATAGAGGTAATAATGAAAATTTAGATGTATCTCGTTTTTTTCAAAAATTTGACTAATCAGACTAAAAAACGTTTTAAGAATTATTCCGTGTTTTACTTCCGCACTATATATATATATATATATATATATATATATATATATATGTTGTTTTCTTTACAAAAAATAGATAAATAAGATAAATAAAAATAAATCTTACATCAAACCTAAAAATAGAACAAAGATTTCAGACTCCCAATTTTGGTTTAAAAAATCAAACTCATGCGATGGTAGCAAACCATATTATTCTAAAAACAACACGTTTCAACCAATGATAATAAAAGATTAGAAGTTTGAATTTTGATCGGGCAGAGTCTACTGTTTTACTATAAAAACAGCAAACGAAACCTTCCACAGGAGATCACGACAGACACCATGAAGGTACAACGGACCTTAGCAACCACAGCAACTCGCCTAACGACGCGTATTACGAACAATCTACCAACAAATTAATGTATCTGATTCGTCAACTATATTTCGCTTCCTCATACACAATAACACTAAACGATACACTTTCGCTCGTGAACTAGCCATACTGCAGAACAAAACAAAGTAAGATTCTTGCCGAGTAAGTTCCCTACATTATTATCGCCAGTAAAACATACCGCATGTCTCACATACAAGATTTTCTTTCTGCAAAAGTTTTTCTGTTGCAAGGACATTCTCCCTTACGTAAGCATGCACGTGCTTGTGGTGTAACAGCTATCATCGTAAGAAATGGACACGGCGCTAATACCCTTTGGAAAGGTATGAATCCAATTATTCTCCCTCTAGCTATGGATAAATAGAAGGGTAGACTGGATTCTTTAACCTTGGTATGACAACCGATCTAAGAGAAGGAAAACTCTGAATTTAAACCTGTTGAATTTCGCTTAAAAATTGACCTTGTGTTACATTCTGCTTGTCTGGAGGGGTTGGTTAATATATGCATACGTATGCACACCAAGAACGTTTCTCTACAGTTAAAACATTTTATTCATTGATAAAGTGTGTGTGTGTGTGTGTGTGTGTGTGTGTGTGTGTGCTCAAAAGTGATAGTTTCAGGTCCTCACTAGATGCCTCATACTTCTGGACTTGTATCAAATCTAAGCTATATTTAGTTTTTGGGTGTAATGGTCGGAAGCTTAGCTTGCAGATCATTACGGGGGAGTTTTATTCTTACTGTGTGTCCTACACCTAATTAATGATACTAGATTATATCTGTTGAGGCTCTAGTTCTGGAGGTTTAAGGAGTGAGGAATCACCACCTCATTGTCATTACTTCCAGTTCTACTCTTACCTGTAAGAGTCTCATCTTGGGGTAAACTAGATCTCTTTGAAAGTTATTGGTATTAGATAGGAGTACTTAAAACCATACAACGGTGTTCAAACTTATTATTATTATTATTATTATTATTATTATTATTATTAAATAAAAATAGTTACTTGAAACCATATAATTGTTTATAGATCATTAGTATTAGATAGAAGTACTTGAAACCATACAATTGTGTAAGATATTTATATTAAGAATACTTACTTCAATATGTAGAAAAACTGATAACAATGATTCAAGTGGAAGGAATGATTTATTGAGAGGTCAACACGATAGTATTTCGGTTCTGCTGAACCATCTTCAGGACCATGAGGGGTGATATTAACAATTTTGAGTGTGTGTGCTGATACAAACGTGCATAAATTCTATACAATATTCCTAATAAGTCAAATGACGTAATTTAAAACATCAAACGCTGATTCGCCAGTTAAACGGCCAACTTTTTCTTATTATACACATTTTCTCCAAGTTTTTTTTTTTTTGTATTTCACATTCCAAAACATCCATCGTTAACTCAAAATTGTTAATATTACTTCAATATATAATTGTGTCTTCAAAAGAAACAATTTCAGGGATTTATTTAAAGAAAGTCTATTTAAGTTACGATACAATCACGATAGACAGTTTAGTAAAGAAACGTTTGAGATTTTTTACTGCAATTCATAATCGACTCATCACAAAAGATTAAACCCATCTTCATCTACCCAAATGCTTTAGCAT
Source organism: Sepioteuthis lessoniana (assembly GCA_963585895.1). Classification (NCBI taxonomy): domain Eukaryota; kingdom Metazoa; phylum Mollusca; class Cephalopoda; order Myopsida; family Loliginidae; genus Sepioteuthis; species Sepioteuthis lessoniana. Next base: position 127,073 of record CAUZXS010003917.1, on the reverse strand, counting down.
TTCTGTATAGAAATCTCAGCCAACAAAGACACAGCATCAAGGGAACCGACGCTAGCAGTACGACTTGTTGATGATGAAAATTAAACACACCATAGACTCAGTTGTCTAAATTTCTGAGACGAAGCTTGTTGATTCTTATCATTAAGGTTTTTCGGACTATTGTCTTCATCTTTATTGTTATTTCCACAACGTTTCGGCCGATATGTCCTCCGGCCTTCTTCAGGTGTTTGTTGTCTAGATTTCTGAGACGAAGCTTGTTGATTTTTATCATTAAGGTTTTTCGGACTATTGTCTTCATCTTTATTGTTAAAAAAATTAAAAATTAAAAATAAATAAAATTTTTTTTTTTTTAAATTTAAAAAATTAAAAAAAAAAAAAACTGAAATCTGAATATGAGCACAGGTAAAAAATCATACATAATAGTAGTAATTCTAGCTAAAGTAAGAACATTAAGTTTATAATACCCAAAAATTCACTCTGAATTGTCCAGCAGGACACATGGCGTAACGGTTATAGGCGTTGGTTCCCTGAGCTTCTAAGAAGACAATCATCTGAAGTTTGCCGGTTCAATCCTAACTACAGGCAAACGGAATCAGAACAGGCGACCCCCGTGGTTTCAATAAAGGACGTAGTTCAAAGTTCCGTGAAGGTTCCCGAGTTCGACAAACACCTGAAGAAGGCCGGAGGACATATCGACCGAAACGTTGTGGAAATAACAATAAGGATGAAGACAATAGTCCGAAAAACCTTAATGATAAAAAACACCATAGACTCATCTTTATTTTCCCAATACTTCAGAATGTTAATCAAATAGAGACACAGCATTTCTGTACAGAAATTATGGCCTGTTGGTTTGTCCTACTCCTTTTGGCTTTGCAAAAATTGCACTGTTTAAGTAATTATTTCGAATTATTTCCACAGAATTTTCGAAACAGTCTGGTATGGAATGTGTACTTATAGCTCTGATATCATGGGGAAAGATAGGAAACTCCCCTCCCTCCATCTATTAGTAAATAGCGGGGCAGGTGGGGTTCTTTAACCTTGGTATGGCAACAGATTTAGAAGGAAAACTTTGAATTCAAATCTATTAAACTTCGCTTAAAATTAGCTTTGCGTCGCATCAGTGAAAATGAAATGTATTTATAGAGATTTTTTGCATTTCGCATTTAAGCAATATATATATATATATATATATATTGTCATCCACAGACAGACTGTTTCGTTCTATCAGAACTCTTTAGTGTGGCTAGACATGTAGGACGTTCGAAGCCGGGATCGAAACCCATCCAACTTTACGTTAGACTAAGTCTCAGACCGCTCGACCAACAAGCGTACCACGTTTGGCTAAGGGAATTTTTAAGGTATTATGTAGTAACAGCAGCAGCCGTTTGTTTACATTTTTATGCCCTATCGGCTACCAGAGTGCTCAATTCTTTCGAAGAGCTTTGCATTATGCGAGCGGCGGCCGAAAATTCCTTCACCAGAGTGCCCAACCCCCATGGGTGGGCGTATATAGATATATAGGAATTAGTTGTTTGTTGATGCATGTTTAGTTAAAAAAGACAAGGAAGATAAAAGGTTTTTCGTGTTTATTAACACGTGAATGTAAATTATCCGAATGATTTTAGCTGTCATTCATCATCATGTCACGCCGCTAGCACGGATATCCCTGACCCTCTCTCGCCACTTCTCCCTATCATTCATCGCCTCCGGCAGGTCTTCAGGGTTACATCCTGTATCCTCACATAGTTGCTGTATGTAAGTTCGTGCTGGTCGTCCTGCTTTTGCACATCCATATGTGGGGGTCCACAGGAGTACATCGCTTATGAGCTCGTCCTTGCTTCTCCAGTAGTGTCCCGCGTGTCTGGTTCGTCTAACTTGTATAGTTTTCGTGATGGGGGGCAAGTGTCCGTATAGTTGGTGTCTCGTGGGGTGTTGTCGCCAGGACTTGTTCAATACTGCTCTCAACATTCTTGTGTAATTTCCGTCTAGTTTCCTCTCCGGCCGCTTAGTTAGCGTCCATGTGGTGCATCCATATAGCAGTATCGACACAACCGCTGCCTGGAAGAAACTGCGTTTCATTTTATCGGTTAGGTCCGACTTCCATATGATCGAGAGCCTATCGATAGCTGTCCATGCCTTCGTCAGTCGTGTGTCGATGTCTTTTTCGGTTGATGAGACGCTACTTCCTAGGTAGGTGAATTTGTCTACTAGTTTCAGAGAGGCTCCGTCTAGTGTATGTTAATATATGTTATTACAACCGTTTGGTTGTAATAACATATATTCAGTTTTGTGTGCATTGACATGGCGGTCAATGCCAGCTGCGGCTCGTTCCAGACTATGCAGTAGTGTCTCTGCTTGATTAGGCGTATTCGTCAGTAACGCCAAGTCATCAGCGTAGTCGGCGTCCGTGATTGTTTTTGCGGGGTACCTTTTGCTTCTTTTCTTAGTCAGCTCGAAGCCATTTTCTCTGATTTTGTCGATCGAAGTCCTAAGCACATAGTCTACACAGATGATAAAGAGGTACGGGGCTAGTGTGTCTCCTTGTAGTACTCCTGCAACAATGTCGAAGTATTCCGTGTCTCCATCTGGTGAACGTACTTTCACTTTCGTGTTTCTGTAGAGAATCATTATCGCTGCTACGGTTTCTTTTGGTAGGCCGTACGCTAGTAGGATTTGCTCCATCTTCCCTCTGTGTATGGAATCGAAGGCCTTGGTAAAGTCGACAAATAGTAATGTCGCCTGAAGGTTTTTTGCCCGAACGCCTTCAAGGATTCTACGGATGGTCAGTATTTGTGAGGTTGTGGATCTATTTCTACGGAAGCCATTTTGGTTTTTCCTAAGGATGTTGTCTATTTTGGGTTCTATGCGGTTTCGTAGTAGGGCATTGTAGATTTTGGCTGCTATGGATGTAAGTGTTATCCCTCGGTAGTTCTTGGCTAGTCCGAGGTCGCCTTTTTTAGGGAAAGGAGGGATGCATCCCTTCGTCCATCTTTCTATCCTATTTTGACTATAGACTGCGTTGCATTGCCGGAGCAGTATATCGTCGAATTGTCTAGTCTTCCACACTTCTGGGAGGGTCTCGTCTAGCCCTGCAGCTTTCCTATTTTTAATTCTTCTGAGAACCGAGTCGAGTTCTTCTTTGGTGAAAGGCCCTAGTTTAATGTCTAGTTGCTTACTGATAATTCTGGTGATCGGTTCATCCGTTATTTTCGGTGGGTTTCCTAGTAGATTTTTGAAATGCTGTTCCCACAGTTTTACTCTTTCTTGTTGGCTTGCAGCTTTCAATTTTGCTTTGGCTGTGCTCTTCCTTCTACTTACTTCGTTTATTGTTTGCCAGGCTATCCTGGATTGTCTATCTTCCACCGAGTCTCTAATCTTATCTATCTGATTTTGTATGTATTCTGCCTGTTCTTTTAGATATATTCCTGTTAATTGATATTGTGCTTTTTCTAGTTTTCGGGCATTTGTGTTTGTTGGGTTCTTTCGATAGCTTTTGGAGGCAGTTTTCACGAGTGCACGTTTTTCTCTAACCGCTAGCATTTCCCAAGGGACTCTATATTTAGTTCTAGGTTTTGTTGGAATACACTTTTCTGCCGCCTCAAGGTGTGCTTCTACAAAGTTTTCATATTCGTCATTTGGGGTACCTTTTTCTGCCTTCTCTTGTAGTGCTTCGAATCTGTTTCTTAATTCTAATGCATATTTATCTCTAATATCTCTGTTGTTGAGTAGGGCCCAGTCATAGTGCTTGGTTGTCGCTTTTCGTGTGGCGTTTTTTCGTAGGCTTAGTCGTACTTTGGCCGTAACTATTCGATGATCGGAGGACACACCCTCGAAAGAGGAGTATGCCTCGCAATTCATCGCACTGTTTTTCCATTTCCTGTTTATAAGGACGTAGTCTATCTGTGCTTTACTCTTATTTGCGTATGTGTAGGTCCATAATTTCCCCTCCCTTTTTTGAAAGTTTGTATTGAGGCATGTTAATCTATTTTCTATCATGAAATCAATTAGATGTTATCCATTCCTGTTTGACGCGTTGTGTAGGCTGTATTTGTTGTTTCTGTTTTCCCGATTTGTGCATTCATATCTCCGCCAATGACTAGCAGGTTGTGTTTCGGAATGCTACGTACTAGGGAGGATAGATCTTCGTAGAAGGTGACTATTTCGTTTTCTTCGCTAACATTGGTAGGGCTGTAGCAGGAGATAATTGTTGCTTTGGGGTTGCCATTAAACGTTGCTGCCATCATCCTAGGTTGTATTCTCTCAATGCTATTTAGTGTTTTTAACGCCCTTGGTCCTATAAGCATTCCCACCCCTCCTACCGATGCATTGACAGAGTTTTTCCATGCCGATGCAGTCACCAGCATCCATCCATTGCCAGTTTCGTGATATTTGATATCTTCGGTGTGCGTGTATTGGTGCTCTTGTATGCAAATTACGTCTATCTTATGTTCTACGGCTGATGAAGTTAGCTCTGATAGTTGACCTATTCTATTTAGGGTTCTCACGTTAAATGTCGCTATCTGTATTGTTTGTTTGCATTTTAGTAGTCTTTGTTTGAGCTCTGTAGCTGATTTTTCGAACACTGAGGCCAGGGCTCCAACCTCAGCAGGACGCGCCCCTTTTTTACCCGCGCGAAGAGCGATGCGGTTTATGTATGTGGTTTGAGTACGAGTCATGGTTATCTTTCGATGGCTGTTTTTATTCTCATCTATAGAAGTCACTCTTATAGATGAGCAGCAGTAGTTCCCCGATCGAACTGACAATCTTGAGCGTTAAGCCGCAAGATTCACACGTACATCATGCTGCTTCCCATGTGTACGTGGAAAAAAACCCCAAACTTTTTTACCTTCAAGGCTGCTGTATGTTTAAATTCAAAGAAATTTTGGGGTATATTTCATTCTATCATCCGATTCCGGCCCTAACAGGTTTTTATTTTATAGGTAGAATTCAATTTTTGACTTCGGTTGTTTTTTTTTTTTTTTTTTTTTTACTGCTATGAGGGTGTGCAATCAGACGTCTAAGCTTTAGAAAAAGTTCTATTTCTATTTGCCCTGTATACTAAAGCATTCGACCAGGGTCGTTATACTCTTCTTTTTTTTTTTTTTTTTTTTTTTTTACACTGCTAAATATGTCGACATAAATGAGGAATGTAGTGTATTTCATATAAGAACACAATATAGTAGAGACGTAAGAAATAATTATTTTAAATCAAATATGTGCATTTTTAAATGAACAGTTTAGTAGAATAAATTTACTGACCTCTGTGAAAAAAACTTCTGGAAACGGAATCACTTCCAAAGTATGCATACTATTTTAACAAATGCTCGATTGAATTATTACTAATTTTACTACCATTTATATTAAAATTCCACTCCTATATCGTGGTCATCTAGTGGGGTGGACAGAGAGAGAGAGAGAGAGAGAGAGAAAGAAAGAAAGAAAGAGAGCGGAGGAGTCAACTTTCTTTTATGGTTTTGTCTTAGCACGTGTTAGACTACATTTGAGGTGTTTTGGGTTTTTTTTCTTTTCTTTTGGGGGGGCAATTTTGGGGTTTTCTTTAGCAAATTTAGCAGTTCGTCTACCTAGAGTAAAGTTTTTCCTGAAAATTAAGTCGCATAAAAGTCTTCATTCTTCATTTAAACAACACAGAATACAGCTGAGATTTAAGACATTACTATTTTAAATCAAATACGTGCATTTTTAAATGAACAGTTTTAGGTTAATTTTCACTGTCTCAAGTCACATGGATTTTAGACAAATCACTACTACCTTATCTAGATGCCTCACCTGCCACCCCTCTCATCAGAGTGCGAGTAAAAATATCCTAAACAAACACATACCACTTGAAACCCTAATACGCCAAATTCTTAAACAATAAAAAAAGACTTCAAATAAGTAGAGGTTTTAGCCATGAAATAGAAGACAACTCCTAATAAGATCTTCTTTGGACAAAGACATGGAGTTCTGAATGTATCAGTTGGGATCGAATAATAAATAAAAGCAATAACAATAAAATAATAGTCAAACCAGATTAAAAAAAAACAGGAACACACAAAAACACACACGTACAAACACACACACACACATACACACACACACACACACACACACACACACACACACACGTACACAAGAAATAACTATCTCACAGGTGGCCTCTGACAGGAAGAATAATCTGAGCATATTCAGAAAAGGAAGAGGCTTCCTGTCGTCATAAAGAAACTCGAGAAGAAAGAACTCTGAACTCAAGTAGGGAGGCAGCCATATTTTTTTGTTCGGAGAGGTTTTCCCCCTTCAAGACTTAGTTGTACAGTTCCATGGCAGTAAAGTTTAGTCTTAATAGCTTCCCTCATCTCTTTGTCTTTCTTTCTTTCTTTCATTCATATCATTTCAACGAACGCAACCAGCAAAAAGAAAAAAAAAAGACAAGTATTGTTTTTTTTTAAAACACCCATTAAACCCAAACCCCATATATCTCCCAATTAGAATTCCACTCTTTCTCATAAATGCCTCACTGGTTAACACCATTTTTGTTTGAATCGTGATTGTGTCTTGACATCAACCGACGCTACAATGGCGAACTGTGAAAAGAAAGTTGACACCATTGTTTAAAATGGCTTGAGACAATGAAAATTAACCTTGCTTAAATTCTAAAAAACATTTCTAGAAAATAGCAGTAGACATAATCAAAGATACTTGAACCTCTGAATCTTTCAAACAATTTTTATATTCATTTGATCCAGATTGACGTTCTCTTATTAGTAAACAAGAACCTTTTTTTTTTAAATCATTCATTCTTTCTTTCTTCGCTGTTCATTTTAACCATTATATATTTAACATTCTACTTTGGACCTCACTGGGTTAAACGGGTAGTCGGAGTTGCCCAATTCCACTAATCGGCTGATCATGTTAAGTCCTAGTACCTATATAATTGACCTGACTAATTTATTCAAAATGCTCTTGTGACAAACAAACTCTCAACCCTTTTTATTTTAACGGTGTTAGAAGGTGGTGGCTAGGAGTCAATCGCATTGAAAATATCAAGACTTCGGGAGTCCTGGGTATGACATTAAACTACATCTGATGATAGACCTCCAGTTCTGTAGGTTGGAGTACTCCTTCATAGCCATTTCTCTTAGTGTGATTATAAATATTAGGGTTCCTTCTATGGGTCAAATAAAACTTACAAATGATTATTAGTAGTCATCATCATCATGTCGTGCCGCTAGCATGGCAGGTCTTCAGGGCTATATCACGTATCCTCACATAGCTGCTGTATGTATGTTCGAACTGGTCGTCCTGCTTTTGCTTGGCAATATACGGGGGTCCATAGGAGTACATCACTTATGAGCTCATCCTTGCTTGGCCAGATAGTTTTCGTGATGGGGGGCAGGTAGCCGTATAGTTGGTGCCTTGTGGGATGTAGTAGTAGTAATTTGAAAACTTACAGCTTAGTGCAAATTGTTCGTATTTGATGGAAATACAAGATAAATAAAATTACGAATGCTAAATAACAATATTTGAAGCTATATAATCATATTCACACAAATGATTAATATTCGATAGAATTATTAGTATTGAATACCAATACGTGAAACCATTTAATAGTAAGTAAACAAATGAGCTCTTACTCGTTTAATAATAAAGTTACCTACAAACTATTTGCTTACAAATTATATATATATATATATATATATTAGATATATGTATTTAATTCATGGAATTTAGACTGTTCTATCCTAGATACTGAGCACTCTCCGTATTATATTGCACTTGGTTCGACACAAACCCACAAAGTGATTTAGTGACAAATGTGGATGACTATATGTATATGCTCCCCTACCCCCGGAGGGTTGAACTCTCTAGCGAATGAAGTAATCGCGTTGCCATTAGCCTTTATGCAAGGCTTTTCATATATGAATTGAGCTCTCGGTAGCCGTTAAGCGGATGTATGTAAACAATAGTAATTGTGATTCATAACAGTTTAAAATTTACTTCGCTGCTGCTGGTTTCCTCGTGGCTGAGAGGTAGAGTCTTGGATTGGCGTTTGGGTCAACCGGGTTTCGATCTCAGCTACAGGAATCTAGTATGTCTAGCCACACTGATGAGTTCTGATAGAACGAAACAGATCTGTCTGTGGATGACTATATATATATATATATATATATATATATATATTCAACAGGATTTGTCATTAAATAGTCCATGAGGGTTAATATGCCGTAAAACATCAAGCATCTTCATCCCCTACCTGATATATATATATATATATATATATATATGTCTGTACGTAAACTCGGACAAGACAGTGTTTTAACCAAGATAGTACTATCTCTCCATTAAATGGCAAACCTCTAAAATTAGTAGAGCAGCTGATGTACCTCGGTAGAAGTATCTCATCTAGTGAAAGTAATGTTAACAAACGCATGGGAAAGGCATGGACTTCTATTAATAGCTTAAAGATCATATAGATATCTGATCTCTCTGGTTAAATAAAGCAAAAATTCTCCTAAGCTGTTGCTGTGCTATTACTATTGTATAGATCCACTGCCTGGACTCTAACGAAACGCCTGGAGAAAAAGCAAGATGGGAACTACACAATGATGATGCGTCGTCTTTTGAACAAATCCAGGATGCAACACCACACCAAACAGTGTTTTAAGGCCACTTGCCTCCCATCTCACAAACAGTCTTCGTAAGACGACCAAGACATACTTGACACTGCTTGTAGAAGTAAGGACGAACTCATAAGTGACTTTCTCCCATGGACTCCCACATGAACACTTCAATGTTGGCCGACAAGCAAAGATTTACATTAGTCAGTTCTGCACGGACACTAGATGCCGTCTAGAGGACCTACTATGGGCGACGGCTGATAGGGATTGATGAGGATATATATATATATATATATATAGAGAGAGAGAGAGAGAGAAATGCCGTCGGCACGCCTTGATGATGATGTGTTCGAAAAGTATCGAGATTGAAGTATTTACCAAGAGAGAAATGAACAATGAATGAAACGTTTATTTTCTTCAAAGTAGTCCACTTGTTATTCAATAAACTTATTCCGGCGAGTTTTCAATTGGTCAGATGACTGATTGATAAGTTTTTCTTTTGATATGCCGTGAAGCTGGATTGTCGTATTTAGTTTACTTTTTTTTCTTTTTTCCCCTTTTTTACGTCCTCAAATCTTAAGTTTGAAATGAATTTTCTGTTTAGGAAAAAAGTAAAAGTCCTGTGGGGTTAGGTCTAGTGAGAAAGTAGGGCGTTGTACTAACACAATCATGTGATATGTTTACACACCAACCCAGCAACCGAGATAGATAGATAGATAGATAGATAGAGAGAGAGAGAGAGAGAGAGAGAGAGAGAGAGAGAGAAACTATTACTTTTTTTTAATTCTTGTTTGTTTGGATCTTTCTTTCTTTCTTTCAGTTCGCTTTTTTCTGTCAGTTTGTCTTATTTTTTTTCTTCTATCTCTGCCTCTCTTTCAATTTTTTTTTTCTATAAGTTTTCTTTTCTTTTCTATTTTACTTCCTTTTCTTCTTATACCCGCCTTTCTTTCTTTCTTTCTTTCTTTCAGTTTCGTTCTTCCTTTTTCTCTTTTCCCCCTCTAGCTTTGTCTGCTGGGACTGTAGATTACGTTGAGCTCATCTCTCAAGATGGGTAAGACACCCTGAACGAATGTCTTCGATATGACACTAAACCTGTAGTGGATAGAAAACCATTCATTGCCATTTACTCACAGAAACACTCTGACACAGATTGATTGTACCTGCTGGGGGCCCATCTATGAGTCAAATAGCACAATTTAAGCATTTAACTGTGTGCAAACAAATGAGTGATTCTAAATTGAATTTTTAATGTTACATGGCAAAACTTAAAAGCACTTAACTGTGAGCCATCAATTAATAAGCTCTGGCTTGCTGAAAATGTTACCTACAAACTATATATATATATATATATAGGGTTTGATATAATCAACTTACGAGATTTGATATGCCATAAAAGTCAACCAAATAACTAACCAGACAACCTTTTTTCTCTTTTAAACATAGTTTCTTTTCTTTATGCTTTTTTCAGTTGGTTTGCTTTTTTGATGTTCTTTCTTTCTTTCTTTCAAGCACCTTTTTTTTAATTTTTTTTTTCTGTCTCTTTTTCTTTCTTTCTTTCAGTTTATTTTTTCTCTTAGTTTTTCTATTTATGGTGGTTTTTCTTTCTTTCTTTCTTTCTTTCTTTCTTTCTTTCTTTCTTTCTTTCTTTCTTTCTCCCATGCACCTTTTTTTATTCTTTTTCTACCTCTTTTTCTTTCTTTCTTTCAGTTTGTTTTTTCTCTCGGTTTTTCTATTTATGGTTGTTTTTCTTTCTTTCTTTCTTTTTTTTGACCCTCTATTTAAAAACCTTTTTCTTTCTGTTAATTATGCTTTTCTTGCGTTTTGTTTTTCTTTCTCTTATTCTTTTTATGCCTCTTTTTTTCTCCTTCCTTCTTCCTTCCCTTCTTTCTGTCCGTCTGTCTTTCTTTCTTTCTTTCTTTCTTTCTATTTGCCACTTTTCCTTCCAGTGCACTCGTTTGACCTTTAAAAACAAACCCTCTGACTCTGATAGTGTTTTGCTTGGCATCATTTTACAGACGCACTTCTTCGGCTTTCAAACGCTGATAACAAAAAGAAAACCTTGCACTGAATAAATAGAAAAGAAGCAGTCGAAAACAAACGACGCTATCAACACTCATGTCAGCGGCCATGTTACTCAATTGGTGAGCTCTGTTTATTGACGACTGACATTATTATTGCGGACAGTCGTACTCGAGGATTGATATACAAAATCGCCCCCTCCCCACACCTGCCTTTTTTGTTTTGTTTAGTTTTGGAAGAAAAGATTTAGGTACAATCCCATTTTACTTGCGCGGCAAATATAACCGATTTAAAATTATTAAATTACATATACCTTAAGTCTTCTGCGTTCTATAAATTGTCGTTTGAGGTATAAATAAAAAATCAAAAAAACTGCACAAAATAACTTCCCAAAAGAAAGAAAAAAGTTATAGAAAATAAGCAGATGAATTCTTTTCATGTCTCGCCCTATCGACGGGGCTTAGGATATGCTGGCTGTGCCCCCTACAGTAGAGTAAGTACCCCCCACAAAAGAGGTGTCCTGGGTATAATACTAAACCTCATTCTGATGGTGAGGCTTGAGATCTGGGGAGTGTGGAGTATCCCTTTGTTGCCATTATTTCCATGTTCACTCTGACTCGGAGTGGTCACACCAATTAAGGTCCCATCTATGGGTCAAATAGATTTATTTAAAATTATTCCTATTCGATAGGACCGTGTGCAAAATAAAAATGAACTATAAAGAAACAAATATACAAAAATGTAGATATGAATGTGCAATTAACTTGATTTCCTAAACACAAGGCTAAAAATAACCCTAGACGGACGACATGCCGTAAAAATCCATCACTCAATCTTTTTATCCTTTCAATCCCTGCTCCAATAGCATAATGTTATTAGTCTGTCACTTTTCTATTGTTATTTCGATGGAAGGTTTTCAAACGATCTCTACGCTTTATTGCCCTTAATTCGGGAGTTTCCAGTCGAAACCCTGTTCATAAAATCCTGGGAATCTCATTATATGTCCTGTTGATATCACTTTTGACGAAAGTTCCACGCTTCTTTCCAAAAACAGCTGAAATATGAAGCAAACTCATTCACGAGTCTTTTTCCAACAACATAGCTTAAACTCGGAGCTTGAATCAGCGGTCAATAATTATATTATTGGTCCTTAGACACTTTAGTCATTCCTTGGCCATCCATCCATACATTCATATACCCATCTTAACTCATCCCTCACATTCCAGCCATTTCCCTATACATTTTACCGGGTATTGTCGCCATATCATCATTACCCTTTGTCAAATAGAGGCTAATTTGGCCTTGTCTAGAAGGAATCTTATTAAAAAGTAGTAAAAAAAAAGTTCTTTATTTTTTGATGGAGTGATTTCGAGAGATGTGTGAAGTATAAAGCAAGACATGAGAAATATTAGATAACTTTACAGGTGAATAAGAATAAAGAATTAGAGTCAAACTGGACTTGAATTAGAATTCCATTTCTCCCCGTCGATGCCTTTATAAGGAGGTTTTGGTGGCGTGTTGGGATATTATGATGTTTGGAAACTGACTTTTTCTCCTTATCTTCATTCATTTATCTTCTTTTTGTTTGTTAAAGCTGCTAAGGAATGAATTAATGAAAGGAAAAAGACAGGGATACTTTTAAACTCAGTTTTTATTTTCAGAGTTTACGACTATTTTGGGTGAAAGAACGTTTTCCTAAAGTAGAAATAGCTGTGCTTACCGGTTGAGGCGTTAGAGGAATCTCAGAAATGATTTTAGCAAATTGTGAATCATCTGTATGTGGTATAGGGGATTTGAGGGTCGGCCATGTGTATCTGTGGTCATTCGGTGCGTTCAGCGGACGCTGCTACGAGAAGAAGACACAACGCACTGCTCGGACAGAGGCCTTAGCAGACAGGTGAGCTCCAACTGGTGGCCAAGAGAAAAATTGTAAAGGTAGTAAAGGTTTTTGAGATTGAATTTTTTGGGCGCCAAGAAGTCCATCTTTTCAGGCATGCACAGATTGTGCTTCTTGTCAGGTGCTTCCTGGGAGATTGATTTTGTATTTATTCATTTATCTATTTATTTCGTGTTTATTTTATTTCTGTTTTTATCTTTATTTTAGTTGTTTTTATTTTCTTATTCAATTCTCACACCTTAAACCTTTCGGTCACAGAAACCTAAAACTAAACTAGAGTAGACGTTTGCTGTCATATTTCCTGTCCTTTACTCTAAATATCATGTTATATTATTTGTTTTACTATCCACAAAATACAACTTAAGGTAAATTTTTTAGCCCAGCTTATCGGCTGGAGCCGTAGAATACACCGACTGCACATCTGCAGAGGGGTAAGACCCACCACCAACGAGTATCCAAGGTATAACACTAAATTGCATCTGAAACTTCAAGGAATGTGGTGTACCCCTTTACTGCTATTACTCTCCGATCCACTCTGGCCCGGAGTGGTAGTACCAGTTAGATTCCCGTCTATCGGTCAAACAGAACTGTTCAATCATTTACTAGGGATTATTATTATTATTAGTTCTTTGGCGCCATACAGCTGAGAGCAAATTATTTATGTCGGAAAATTCAATGAATAGAATCACTAACGTTAGAAAATAATACGTGAAACCATTTAATGTTTTTCAAAGAAATGATTAATATCAAATACAATTCATCATCATCATCATCATATCGTGCCGCTAGCACGGATGTCCCTGACCCTCTCTCGCCACTTTTCCCTATCGTTCATCGCCTCTGGCAGGTCTTCAGGACTATATCCCGTATCCTCACATAGCTGCTGTATGTATGTTCTCGCCGGTCGTCTTGCTTTTGCCCGGCCATATGTGGGGATCCATAGGAGTACATAATTTATGAGCTCGTCTCTGCTTCTCCAGCTGTGTCTTGCGTGTCTGGTTTGTCTAACTTGGATAGTTTTCGTGATGGGAGGCAGGTGGCCCTATAGTTGGTGCTTTGTAGGGTGTTGCCGCCAGGACTTTTTCAATATTGCTCGCAACATTCTTGTATAATTGCCGTCTAGCTTCTTCTCCAGCTGTTTTGTTAGCGACCACGTGGTGCATCCATAGAGCAGTATCGACACGACCGCTGCCTGGAAGAAACTGTGTTTCATTTTATCGGTCAGGTCTGATTTCCATATGATCGATAGCCTATTGATAGCTTTCCATACCTTCGTTAGCCGTGTGTCGAATACTTGTAACCATTTAACTGTAAAGTTTAGTTAATAACCATAAAACATTAAAAGGAAGCGCTATTGGGTCAAAGATTTGGTTGCCCAGTCGGCTGGGGCTGTAGAATACACCGACTGCTTCTCTGCAGAGGGGTTAGACCCCCCCCCCAACGAGTGTCCTGTATATGACACTCAACAATCTGATGGTGAGGTTCCACCAATGCTGGAGCTTTGGGGAATGCGGAGTACCCCTTCATTGCAACCGCTCCCAGGTCCACTCTGGCTCGGAGTGGTAGCACTTGATAGGGCCCTATCTATGGGTTAAATAGAACTAACAGTATACTTATGCTAAACTGAATTGTTTGAGTAAACTGAATAGCTTGAAATAGAAATGTTCTTGACACTTAAACTGTACTTACATTTAAACTGCGTACTTATGCTTAACTGAATTATTTGAAATAGAACTGTTTTTGACAATTAAACTGTGTACTCATGCTAAACTAAATTGTTTTAAATAGAATTGATTATTTACATAAAAATGCATTTGGCTTTAAATAACCTACAAAGGTTGATATGCCATAAAACCCAACTAACCAAACCAAACCATTTAACTGAGGGTCGACAAATAAGCTCTAACAACTCGTTTAAAAATAAAATTACCTACAAACTATTTCCTTACAAATCATGTTATTCAAAAACAGGAATCGGCATTAAATAACTAACAATGCTTGATATGTCATAAAACATCAACCCGCCAAAAATTTTTAAGCTTTCGTTTTGAATTCAGTTTTTCTTCTCCCATGTTGGTTGCCATACCATGGCTAAAGAAGCTAGTCTGCTACTTTTACTTCACAACGTTATATAGCAGAAAAAGACAACAACGCCGATACACAAAAATATAATCTGCTTCTTTCTTTGCCTTTTATTACCCGAAATGTACGTATGGGTAGAGTGAGAGAGGGTAGAAGATGGCTGAGTTTATATACACACAGGGGCCGAGGTACGAATCTGCGGTGAAACAACTTTTGCTTTTTCTTCTTCGTTCTCTACTTACGAGGGACTCGTACAGGGCGACCTCAAGGCCTTCGAATCATCTTAGTTTCTCTTTGTTTCTCTACTTTTGCGAATCTGATATTATCTCCGGTTTCTCTTTGCCTCCCAACCCTGGGCATTCTGGCGCAAGGCTAGAGCCCAGAGCGACATGATGTCAAGTAGTTGCTTTTCGGTCTTCTCTCAAGTCTCCAATCGTCTCTGCTGATTATATAATATTTCGGAATATTGGTTGTGGTTACACTTCCAGTCTGCCACCTGCACGTTGCACGTGGGCACGCTTCCTTCTAGCATGCTGCCCACGCAATTAACGCGGCACTTCCGCTGGGGCATGTTTACTATAGAAAACAGGTGCATTTCCTGATATACCACCCACGCAACGTATGCAGCATTTCCGCCTGTGCACCTGCGTCCTGTTTATTTTAGACAACAGGGGTATTTCCTGTTGTACCACACATGCAATTTATGCAGTGTGTAAAAAGGATCTTCAAGTCAATATTCAACACCAGTATGCATTTACCGGAACTATTCAGTCATATTTAAGCAAGTTTTGAATTAATAGTTTTTCTTCTCCTTGAGTGGTTGCTTTACCAAGACTAAAGAGCTTAATCTATTCCATAATTTATTAATTGTTGAACAGATGGATTCATGCCTTTCTAAAGAACATTAGAGTGAATTTAAATAGTTTTAAATCATTTAAACTCCCGAGGTAATAGAAGAACCATAATAAGATGAAGAAAAGTTTAACCAAAGATAATTACAAATGCCTCTCCACTTAAATTTTGCTTTTATACTTATACAAAGGACATTTATTTAGAAACATTAATACTAGAATTCCTAGTGTATAAAAGTAGGCGGTTGCCCAGAATAGCCCACCGATGAAAATTATCATGAATTCTGCAATAATATATATATATATATATATATATATATATATATATATATATCATCATGTCGCGCTGGTAGCACGGATATCCCTGATCCTCTCTCGCCACTCCTCCCTATCGTTCATCGCCCTAGGTAGGTCTTCAGGACAACATCCCGTATCCTCACATAGCTGCTGAATGTATGTTCGTGCTGGTTGTCCTGCTTTTGCACGGCCATGTGTGGGGGTCCATAAGAGTACATCTCTTATGAGTTCGTCCCTGCTTCTCCAGCAGTGTCCTGCATGTCTGGTTCGTCTAACTTGAATAGTTTTCGTGTTAGGAGGCAGGTGGCCGTACAGTTGGTGTCTTGTGGGGTATTGTCGCCAGGACTTGTTCAAGATTGCACGCAGAATTCTTGTGTAATTGCCGTCTAGCTTCTTCTCCAGCCGTTTTGTTAGCGTCCATGTAGTGCACCTATATAGCAATATCGATGTGACTGCTGCCTGGAAGAAACTGCGTTTCATTTTATCGGTTAGGTCTGATTTCCATATAATCGATATATATATATATATATATATATATATATATATATATATCTATAATTTGTAAAAGTATAGTTCATAGATAACATTCTTAAACGAGCCTGAGCTAATTTTATTTGCACACACTTTAATAGTTTCAAGTATTTCTATCTAACTCGAATAATTCTATTTATCATATTTACCAACCCCCTCCGCTCGGGCAGGATATGACACAAGGTCAATTTTTAAGCGGAGTTTAACAGGTTTGAATTTAGGGTATTCCTTCTCCTAGACTAAATGCCTCTCCAAAGCTGAAGAATCCAGTCTGCCCTACTATTTACCCATAGCTGGAGGGAGAATAATTGGATTCATACCTTTCCGAAGGGTATTAGTGCTATGGGAAATGCAATCAATTCTATTTATTATTAATCATTTATTTGCACAAAGTTAAATAGTTTCAAGTATTGCTATTTATTGTTTGCACATAGTTTAATGGTTTCAAGTATTAGTGTTGCACTAATAGTTCTATTTGCACAAGTATTGCTATCTAAAACTGATAATTCATTTTAATATTAATCATTTGGTTGCACATAGTTAAATGGTTTCAAGTATTGCTATTTATTGTTTGCACATAGTTAAATGGTTTCAAGTATTTTTATATTACAGTAAAAATTTAACATCAGTCATTTCTTGCACACATTTAAATGGATATACATATATGATATGTTAGTGAATAGTTTGAAGATAATTTCATCTTTAAATGAGTTACAACTAATTTCTTTGCACACTAGTATGGCTATTGTTTATACTCGGTTAAATGGTTTCAGTTATTGTTATCTACCACTTATAATTCTATTCAAAATTAGTTATTGGTTGGTACACAGTGAAGTGGTTACAAGTATTGCTATTTAACACAATTTATTCATTTGCATACAGTCTAATGGCTCCAACTATTACCAATAATTCAATTTAGGCACACAGTCATAGGATTTCAAGTATTGCTATTTAACATTAATAAATCTATTTAATATCGCTCATTCGATTTGTTTACACTTATTTAAATAGTCAAACAGTTCTATTTCTAAGAATTCAATTTAACATAAGTCATTCGTTTGCACACAGTTTAAATGGTCAAACAGTTCTATTTGACCTAGAGATAGAACCCTAGTAGGTGCAAACACTAGTGTCAAGAGAGGACTTGAGAGCGATGGCAAAGAAGAGTTATTCCACATTCACCAAAGCTATTGTATAGCCATTATACAATTATAAGCAGAAACATAATCAAACTTAATATAAGAACTTCAGTGAACGAACGAACAGACTTCTTTACAAAAATATATCGGAGAGTATCAGATGAGCTCTGCATTTCATAGTCCACTGTGGTTCTTTACCTGCATGACTCTGGCAAATCTGGTAAGTAGTACTCGGAGAGTACAGACGATCTCGGCATTTCAGAGTCCAGTGAAGTTTTTTACCTTCACGACCTCGGCAAATCCGGCAAGTAGTACTCGAAGAGTACGAACGATCTCGGCATTTCACAGTCCAGTGTGATTCTTTATCTTCAAGACCTCGGCAAATCCGGCAAGTAGTACTCAAAGAGTACGAACGATCTCGGTATTTCACAGTCCAATGTGATTCTTTACTTTCAAGACATCGGCAAAAGCATCTGGAACTATCAAATTGTGCCTCACATTACCAAAATTTTGCAAAACTTTTGGCTTTCTCAAGAATGAAATGTAATGGTGGCTTGTCGTGTTGGCTAAGTAATCTTGCACAATATTTCTACTAATGCCAGGAAATGTATTTATCAACCCCTCCACTATAGACAGGATGTGACACAAGGTTACTTTTTAGCAAAGTACAGTTGGTTTGAATTCAGTTTTCTTTCTCCAAGGTTGTTTGCAGAACCAAGGCTAAAGAACTCGGTCTGCTTTACTATTTATCTTGAAGAAACAGATGGATTCATGTCTTTCTTAAAGGGATTAGCGCAAAGCAAGATGCAAACAGCTTCTTCCGGGATTTAAACTCGGGTCGCCGATTCTATTTCTTAAAGCGATAACCATTGCACTAAGCGCGCCGAGAAATAAGTAGCAGTATCCACCCAATCTCGCTTGTGATCGAGAGTATGACTGTATTACGTACAGTGTTTTTTGAGGGGAGCTGTAACGGGGAAGCTGAGAGAGAGAGAGGTTAAATTGCATTTTGAACGCACAAAATTCCATAAAAAAGATTTTTAAAAAAAAGTGACTACAGCATTCAGTATTTATTAAACTAATCCTCCTCTTTGTGGAGAATGATGGCATGCTGGTCTACCAATATGATATTTCTACCTGTACGATATTTCTTGCGATGCCAGGATAAAGTAGCGGCATTCACTTTTCCTCTCGTCTCACGAACGATAACAAGTGTTGATATTAGCCAGTTTTAATTTCATATAATATAGGATGGAGTCTCCAGGAGGTACTAGGTAAGGTGCTGGACTGCAATATCGTAGTAAGCGAGTTCGAACTCCAATTGTGCTCTTACATTTACTTTTGGACTAATATCCGCAGGAAGGTTATGAACTAACTTATCCTTCCAGCTATGGGTTTAAAAAGTACCACTGCTGTTCTTCTACAGGGCTGGCTTTGGCATTAAATAACTCACCAAATTTGATATGCCGTTAAAACAAAGAAACTAAATTCGTATCATATAATCACTTTTATGTTTTGTTTTAATTACATTTTAAGAGTTTATTACTTTTACAAAGAAACAAGCAGACAAAAATAATTGACAACGACATTTATGCCGTCCTGTCCGTGGGGCTTAGAATATACTGATTGTTTCTCCTGCTGAGAGAGGAATCCCCCCACCACCAAAAAGAGGTGTTCTGGGTATGACTCTTGCTCTCTATGGAGTATTTCCTTCCCGTTACTCAAGGCAGAGTCACCTTTTGGAGATGCGGGACCAATTGGGAACATATATTTGGTAAAGTATAATTGTATGTATGTTATAAGCCGAGAGTAGATTATATTCTAGAGCTGGATCCCCTTAGGCGTGGGAGCGAATTGGGAACATATATTTGGCAAAAGTGTTATTGTGTGTACGTGAGGAGCCAATAGTAGATTATATTCTAGAGCTGGATCCCCTTAGGTGTGGGAGCGAATTGGGGACATATATTTGGCAAAAGTGTTATTGTCTGTACGTGAGGAGCCAATCGTAGATAATATTCTAGAGCTGGATCCCATTAGGCGTGGGAGCGAATTGGGAACATATATTTGGCAAAAGTGTTATTGTGTGTACGTGAGGAGTCAATCGTAGATTATATTCTAGAGCTGGATCCCCTTAGGCGTGGGAGCGAATTGGGAACATATATTTGGCAAAAGTGTTATTGTGTGTACGTGAGGAGCCAATAGTAGATTATATTCTAGAGCTGGATCCCCTTAGGTGTGGGAGCGAATTGGGAACATATATTTGGCAAAAGTGTTATTGTGTGTACGTGAGGAGCCAATAGTAGATTATATTCTAGAGCTGGATCCCCTTAGGTGTGGGAGCGAATTGGGAACATATATTTGGCAAAAGTGTTATTGTGTGTACGTGAGGAGCCAATAGTAGATTATATTCTAGAGCTGGATCCCCTTAGGTGTGGGAGCGAATTGGGAACATATATTTGGCAAAAGTGTTATTGTGTGTACGTGAGGAGCCAATAGTAGATTATATTCTAGAGCTGGATCCCCTTAGGTGTGGGAGCGAATTGGGAACATATATTTGGCAAAAGTGTTATTGTGTGTACGCGAGCAGTCAATCGTAGATTATATTCTAGAGCTGGATCCCCTTAGGCGTGGGAGCGAATTGGGAACATATATTTGGCAAAAGTGTTATTGTGTGTACGTGAGGAGCCAATAGTAGATTATATTCTAGAGCTAGATCCCCTTAAGTGTGGGAGCGAATTGGGAACATATATTTGGCAAAAGTGTTATTGTGTGTACGTGAGGAGCCAATAGTAGATTATATTCTAGAGCTGGATCCCCTTACGCGTGGGAGCGAATTGGAAACATATATTTGGCAAAAGTGTTATTGTGTGTACGTGAGGAGCCAATAGTAGATTATATTCTAGAGCTGGATCCCCTTAGGCGTGGGAGCGAATTGGGAACATATATTTGGCAAAAGTGTTATTGTGTGTACGTGAGGAGCCAATAGTAGATTATATTCTAGAGCTGGATCCCCTTAGGTGTGGGAGCAAATTGGGAACATATATTTGGCAAAAGTGTTATTGTGTGTACGTGAGGAGCCAATAGTAGATTATATTCTAGAGCTGGATCCCCTTAGGTGTGGGAGCGAATTGGAAACATATATTTGGCAAAAGTGTTATTGTGTGTACGTGAGGAGCCAATAGTAGATTATATTCTAGAGCTGGATCCCCTTAGGCGTGGGAGCGAATTGGGAACATATATTTGGCAAAAGTGTTATTGTGTGTACGTGAGGAGCCAATAGTAGATTATATTCTAGAGCTGGATCGCTTAGGTGTGGGAGCGAATTGGGAACATATATTTGGCAAAAGTGTTATTGTGTGTACGTGAGGAGCCAATAGTAGATTATATTCTAGAGCTGGATCCCCTTAGGTGTGGGAGCGAATTGGGGACATATATTTGGCAAAAGTGTAATTGTCTGTACGTGAGGAGCCAATCGTAGATTATATTCTAGAGCTGGATCCCCTTAGGCGTGGGAGCGAATTGGGAACATATATTTGGCAAAAGTGTTATTGTGTGTACGTGAGGAGTCAATCGTAGATTATATTCTAGAGCTGGATCCCCTTAGGCGTGGGAGCGAATTGGGAACATATATTTGGCAAAAGTGTTATTGTGTGTACGTGAGGAGCCAATAGTAGATTATATTCTAGAGCTGGATCCCCTTAGGCGTGGGAGCGAATTGGGAACATATATTTGGCAAAAGTGTTATTGTGTGTACGTGAGGAGCCAATAGTAGATTATATTCTAGAGCTGGATCGCTTAGGTGTGGGAGCGAATTGGGAACATATATTTGGCAAAAGTGTTATTGTGTGTACGTGAGGAGCCAATAGTAGATTATATTCTAGAGCTGGATCCCCTTAGGTGTGGGAGCGAATTGGGGACATATATTTGGCAAAAGTGTTATTGTCTGTACGTGAGGAGCCAATCGTAGATTATATTCTAGAGCTGGATCCCCTTAGGCGTGGGAGCGAATTGGGAACATATATTTGGCAAAAGTGTTATTGTGTGTACGTGAGGAGTCAATCGTAGATTATATTCTAGAGCTGGATCCCCTTAGGCGTGGGAGCGAATTGGGAACATATATTTGGCAAAAGTGTTATTGTGTGTACGTGAGGAGCCAATAGTAGATTATATTCTAGAGCTGGATCCCCTTAAGTGTGGGAGCGAATTGGGAACATATATTTGGCAAAAGTGTTATTGTGTGTACGTGAGGAGCCAATAGTAGATTATATTCTAGAGCTGGATCCCCTTAGGTGTGGGAGCGAATTGGAAACATATATTTGGCAAAAGTGTTATTGTGTGTACGTGAGGAGCCAATAGTAGATTATATTCTAGAGCTGGATCCCCTTAGGCGTGGGAGCGAATTGGAAACATATATTTGGCAAAAGTGTTATTGTGTGTACGTGAGGAGCCAATAGTAGATTATATTCTAGAGCTGGATCCCCTTAGGTGTGGGAGCGAATTGGGAACATATATTTGGCAAAAGTGTTATTGTGTGTACGTGAGGAGCCAATAGTTGATTATATTCTAGAGCTGGACCCCCTTAGGTGTGGGAGCGAATTGGAAACATATATTTGGCAAAAATGTTATTGTGTGTACGTGAGGAGCCAATAGTAGATTATATTCTAGAGCTGGACCCCCTTAGGTGTGGGAGCGAATTGGAAACATATATTTGGCAAAAGTGTTATTGTGTGTACGTGAGGAGCCAATAGTAGATTATATTCTAGAGCTGGATCCCCTTAGGTGTGGGAGCGAATTGGGAACATATATTTGGCAAAAGTGTTATTGTGTGTACGTGAGGAGCCAATAGTAGATTATATTCTAGAGCTAGATCCCCTTAGGTGTGGGAGCGAATTGGGAACATATATTTGGCAAAAGTGTTATTGTGTGTACGTGAGGAGCCAATAGTAGATTATATTCTAGAGCTGGATCCTCTTAGGCGTGGGAGCGAATTGGGAACATATATTTGGCAAAAGTGTTATTGTGTGTACGTGAGGAGCCAATAGTAGATTATATTCTAGATCTGGATCCCCTTAGGTGTGGGAGCGAATTGGGAACATATATTTGGCAAAAGTGTTATTGTGTGTACGTGAGGAGCCAATAGTAGATTATATTCTAGAGCTGGATCCTCTTAGGCGTGGGAGCGAATTGGGAACATATATTTGGCAAAAGTGTTATTGTGTGTACGTGAGGAGCCAATAGTAGATTATATTCTAGAGCTGGATCCCCTTAGGCGTGGGAGCGAATTAGGAACATATATTTGGCAAAAGTGTTATTGTGTGTACGTGAGGAGCCAATAGTAGATTATATTCTAGAGCTAGATCCCCTTAGGCGTGGGAGCGAATTGGAAACATATATTTGGCAAAAGTGTTATTGTGTGTACGTGAGGAGCCAATAGTAGATTATATTCTAGAGCTGGATCCCCTTAAGTGTGGGAGCGAATTGGGAACATATATTTGGCAAAAGTGTTATTGTGTGTACGTGAGGAGCCAATAGTAGATTATATTCTAGAGCTGGATCCCCTTAAGTGTGGGAGCGAATTGGGAACATATATTTGGCAAAAGTGTTATTGTGTGTACGTGAGGAGCCAATAGTAGATTATATTCTAGAGCTGAATCCCCTTAGGTGTGGGAGCGAATTGGGAACATATATTTGGCAAAAGTGTTATTGTGTGTACGTGAGGAGCCAATAGTAGATTATATTCTAGAGCTGGATCCCCTTAGGTGTGGGAGCGAATTGGGAACATATATTTGGCAAAAGGGTTATTGTGTGTACGTGAGGAGCCAATAGTAGATTATATTCTAGAGCTGGATCCCCTTAGGCGTGGGAGTTAATTGGAAACATATATTTGGCAAAAGTGTTATTGTGTGTACGTGAGGAGCCAATAGTTGATTATATTCTAGAGCTCTTCCCCTTAGGTGTGGGAGCGAATTGGGAACATATATTTGGCAAAAGTGTTATTGTGTGTACGTGAGGAGCCAATAGTAGATTATATTCTAGAGCTGGATCCCCTTAGGTTTGGGAGCGAATTGGGGACATATATTTGGCAAAAGTGTTATTGTGTGTACGTGAGGAGCCAATAGTAGATTATATTCTAGAGCTGGATCCCCTTAGGTGTGGGAGCGAATTGGGAACATATATTTGGCAAAAGTGTTATTGTGTGTACGTGAGGAGCCAATAGTAGATTATATTCTAGAGCTGGATCCCCTTAGGCGTGGGAGCGAATTGGGAACATATATTTGGCAAAAGTGTTATTGTGTGTACGTGAGGAGCCAATAGTAGATTATATTCTAGAGCTAGATCCCCTTAGGCGTGGGAGCGAATTGGAAACATATATTTGGCAAAAGTGTTATTGTGTGTACGTGAGGAGCCAATAGTAGATTATATTCTAGAGCTGGATCCCCTTAAGTGTGGGAGCGAATTGGGAACATATATTTGGCAAAAGTGTTATTGTGTGTACGTGAGGAGCCAATAGTAGATTATATTCTAGAGCTGGATCCCCTTAAGTGTGGGAGCGAATTGGGAACATATATTTGGCAAAAGTGTTATTGTGTGTACGTGAGGAGCCAATAGTAGATTATATTCTAGAGCTGGATCCTCTTAGGCGTGGGAGCGAATTGGGAACATATATTTGGCAAAAGTGTTATTGTGTGTACGTGAGGAGCCAATAGTAGATTATATTCTAGATCTGGATCCCCTTAGGTGTGGGAGCGAATTGGGAACATATATTTGGCAAAAGTGTTATTGTGTGTACGTGAGGAGCCAATAGTAGATTATATTCTAGAGCTGGATCCTCTTAGGCGTGGGAGCGAATTGGGAACATATATTTGGCAAAAGTGTTATTGTGTGTACGTGAGGAGCCAATAGTAGATTAAATTCTAGATCTGGATCCCCTTAGGTGTGGGAACGAATTGGGAACATATATTTGGCAAAAGTGTTATTGTGTGTACGTGAGGAGCCAATAGTAGATTATATTCTAGAGCTGGATCCCCTTAAGTGTGGGAGCGAATTGGGAACATATATTTGGCAAAAGTGTTATTGTGTGTACGTGAGGAGCCAATAGTAGATTATATTCTAGAGCTGGATCCCCTTAAGTGTGGGAGCGAATTGGGAACATATATTTGGCAAAAGTGTTATTGTGTGTACGTGAGGAGCCAATAGTAGATTATATTCTAGAGCTGAATCCCCTTAGGTGTGGGAGCGAATTGGGAACATATATTTGGCAAAAGTATTATTGTGTGTACGTGAGGAGCCAATAGTAGATTATATTCTAGACCTGGATCCCCTTAGGTGTGGGAGCGAATTGGGAACATATATTTGGCAAAAGGGTTATTGTGTGTACGTGAGGAGCCAATTGTAGATTATATTCTAGAGCTGGATCCCCTTAGGCGTGGGAGTGAATTGGAAACATATATTTGGCAAAAGTGTTATTGTGTGTACGTGAGGAGCCAATAGTTGATTATATTCTAGAGCTGGATCCCCTTAGGTGTGGGAGCGAATTGGGAACATATATTTGGCAAAAGTGTTATTGTGTGTACGTGAGGAGCCAATAGTAGATTATATTCTAGAGCTGGATCCCCTTAGGTTTGGGAGCGAATTGGGGACATATATTTGGCAAAAGTGTTATTGTGTGTACGTGAGGAGCCAATAGTAGATTATATTCTAGAGCTGGATCCCCTTAGGTGTGGGAGCGAATTGGGAACATATATTTGGCAAAAGTGTTATTGTGTGTACGTGAGGAGCCAATAGTAGATTATATTCTAGAGCTGGATCCCCTTAGGCGTGGGAGCGAATTGGGAACATATATTTGGCAAAAGTGTTATTGTGTGTACGTGAGGAGCCAATAGTAGATTATATTCTAGAGCTAGATCCCCTTAGGCGTGGGAGCGAATTGGAAACATATATTTGGCAAAAGTGTTATTGTGTGTACGTGAGGAGCCAATAGTAGATTATATTCTAGAGCTGGATCCCCTTAAGTGTGGGAGCGAATTGGCAACATATATTTGGCAAAAGTGTTATTGTGTGTACGT
The DNA here is from genome assembly GCA_963585895.1 of Sepioteuthis lessoniana. NCBI lineage: Eukaryota > Metazoa > Mollusca > Cephalopoda > Myopsida > Loliginidae > Sepioteuthis > Sepioteuthis lessoniana. The sequence goes on along the minus strand of CAUZXS010003917.1, from coordinate 101,573 downwards.
GAGGAGCCAATAGTAGATTATATTCTAGAGCTGGATCCCCTTAGGTGTGGGAGCGAATTGGGAACATATATTTGGCAAAAGTGTTATTGTGTGTACGTGAGGAGCCAATAGTAGATTATATTCTAGAGCTGGATCCCCTTAAGTGTGGGAGCGAATTGGGAACATATATTTGGCAAAAGTGTTATTGTGTGTACGTGAGGAGCCAATAGTAGATTATATTCTAGAGCTGGATCCCCTTAGGTGTGGGAGCGAATTGGGAACATATATTTGGCAAAAGTGTTATTGTGTGTACGTGAGGAGCCAATAGTAGATTATATTCTAGAGCTGGATCCCCTTAGGTGTGGGAGCGAATTGGGAACATATATTTGGCAAAAGTGTTATTGTGTGTACGTGAGGAGCCAATAGTAGATTATATTCTAGAGCTGGATCCCCTTAGGCGTGGGAGCGAATTGGGAACATATATTTGGCAAAAGTGTTATTGTGTGTACGTGAGGAGCCAATAGTAGATTATATTCTAGAGCTGGATCCTCTTAAGTGTGGGAGCGAATTGGGAACATATATTTGGCAAAAGTGTTATTGTGTGTACGTGAGGAGCCAATAGTAGATTATATTCTAGAGCTGGATCCCCTTAGGCGTGGGAGCGAATTGGGAACATATATTTGGCAAAAGTGTTATTGTGTGTACGTGAGGAGCCAATAGTAGATTATATTCTAGAGCTAGATCCCCTTAGGCGTGGGAGCGAATTGGAAACATATATTTGGCAAAAGTGTTATTGTGTGTACGTGAGGAGCCAATAGTAGATTATATTCTAGAGCTGGATCCCCTTAAGTGTGGGAGCGAATTGGGAACATATATTTGGCAAAAGTGTTATTGTGTGTACGTGAGGAGCCAATAGTAGATTATATTCTAGAGCTGGATCCCCTTACGCGTGGGAGCGAATTGGGAACATATATTTGGCAAAAGTGTTATTGTGTGTACGTGAGGAGCCAATAGTAGATTATATTCTAGAGCTGGATCCCCTTAGGTGTGGGAGCGAATTGGGAACATATATTTGGCAAAAGTGTTATTGTGTGTACGTGAGGAGCCAATAGTAGATTATATTCTAGAGCTGAATCCCCTTAGGTGTGGGAGCGAATTGGGAACATATATTTGGCAAAAGTATTATTGTGTGTACGTGAGGAGCCAATAGTAGATTATATTCTAGAGCTGGATCCCCTTAGGTGTGGGAGCGAATTGGGAACATATATTTGGCAAAAGTGTTATTGTGTGTACGTGAGGAGCCAATAGTTGATTAAATTCTAGAGCTGGATCCCCTTAGGTGTGGGAGCGAATTGGAAACATATATTTGGCAAAAGTGTTATTGTGTGTACGTGAGGAGCCAATAGTAGATTATATTCTAGAGCTGGATCCCCTTAGGTTTGGGAGCGAATTGGGGACATATATTTGGCAAAAGTGTTATTGTGTGTACGTGAGGAGCCAATAGTAGATTATATTCTAGAGCTGGATCCCCTTAGGTGTGGGAGCGAATTGGGAACATATACTTGGCAAAATGTTATTGTGTGTACGTGAGGAGCCAATAGTAGATTATATTCTAGAGCTGGATCCCCTTAGGCGTGGGAGTGAATTGGAAACATATATTTGGCAAAAGTGTTATTGTGTGTACGTGAGGAGCCAATAGTAGATTATATTCTAGAGCTGGATCCCCTTAGGCGTGGGAGCGGATTGGAAACATATATTTGGCAAAAGTGTCATTGTGTGTACGTGAGGAGCCAATAGTAGATTATATTCTAGAGCTGGATCCCCTTAGGCGTGGGAGCGAATTGGAAACATATATTTGGCAAAAGTGTTATTGTGTGTACGTGAGGAGCCAATAGTAGATTATATTCTAGAGCTGGATCCCCTTAGGTGTGGGAGCGAATTGGGAACATATATTTGGCAAAAGTGTTATTGTGTGTACGTGAGGAGCCAATAGTAGATTATATTCTAGAGCTGGATCCCCTTAGGTGTGGGAGCGAATTGGGAACATATATTTGGCAAAAGTGTTATTGTGTGTACGTGAGGAGCCAATAGTAGATTAAATTCTAGAGCTGGATCCCCTTAAGTGTGGGAGCGAATTGGGAACATATATTTGGCAAAAGTGTTATTGTGTGTACGTGAGGAGCCAATAGTAGATTATATTCTAGAGCTGGATCCCCTTAGGTGTGGGAGCGAATTGTGAACATATATTTGGCAAAAGGGTTATTGTGTGTACGTGAGGAGCCAATAGTAGATTATATTCTAGAGCTAGATCCCCTTAGGCGTGGGAGCGAATTGGGAACATATATTTGGCAAAAGTGTTATTGTGTGTACGTGAGGAGCCAATAGTAGATTATATTCTAGAGCTGGATCCTCTTAGGCGTGGGAGCGAATTGGGAACATATATTTGGCAAAAGTGTTATTGTGTGTACGTGAGGAGCCAATAGTAGATTATATTCTAGAGCTGGATCCCCTTAGGTGTGGGAGCGAATTGGGAACATATATTTGGCAAAAGGGTTATTGTGTGTACGTGAGGAGCCAATAGAAGATTATATTCTAGAGCTGGATCCCCTTAGGTGTGGGAGCGAATTGGGAACATATATTTGGCAAAAGGGTTATTGTGTGTACGTGAGGAGCCAATAGTAGATTATATTCTAGAGCTAGATCCCCTTAGGCGTGGGAGCGAATTGGGAACATATATTTGGCAAAAGTGTTATTGTGTGTACGTGAGGAGCCAATAGTAGATTATATTCTAGAGCTAGATCCCCTTAGTCTTGGGAGCGAATTGGAAACATATATTTGGCAAAAGTGTTATTGTGTGTACGTGAGGAGCCAATAGTAGATTATATTCTAGAGCTGGATTCCCTTAGGTGTGGGAGCCAATTGGGAACATATATTTGGCAAAAGTGTTATTGTGTGTACGTGAGGAGCCAATAGTAGATTATATTCTAGAGCTGGATCCCCTTAGGCGTGGGAGCGAATTGGGAACATATATTTGGCAAAAGTGTTATTGTGTGTACGTGAGGAGCCAATAGTAGATTATATTCTAGAGCTAGATCCCCTTAGGCGTGGGAGCGAATTGGAAACATATATTTGGCAAAAGTGTTATTGTGTGTACGTGAGGAGCCAATAGTAGATTATATTCTAGAGCTGGATCCCCTTAAGTGTGGGAGCGAATTGGGAACACATATTTGGTAAAAGTGTTATTGTGTGTATGTGAGGAGCCAATAGTAGATTATATTCTAGAGCTGGATCCCCTTAGCTGTGGGAGCGAATTGGGAACATATATTTGGCAAAAGTGTTATTGTGTGTACGTGAGGAGCCAATAGTAGATTATATTCTAGAGCTTGATCTCCTTAAGTGTGGGAGCGAATTGGGAACATATATTTGGCAAAAGTGTTATTGTGTGTACGTGAGGAGCCAATAGTAGATTATATTCTAGAGCTGAATCCCCTTAGGTGTGGGAGCGAATTGGGAACATATATTTGGCAAAAGTGTTATTGTGTGTACGTGAGGAGCCAATAGTAGATTATATTCTAGAGCTGGATCCCCTTTGGTGTGGGAGCGAATTGGGAACATATATTTGGCAAAAGTGTTATTGTGTGTACGTGAGGAGCCAATAGTAGATTATATTCTAGAGCTGGATCCCCTTAGGCGTGGGAGCGAATTGGGAACATATATTTGGCAAAAGTGTTATTGTGTGTACGTGAGGAGCCAATAGTAGATTATATTTTAGAGCTGGATCCCCTTAGGTGTGGGAGCGAATTGGGAACATATATTTGGCAAAAGGGTTATTGTGTGTACGTGAGGAGCCAATAGTAGATTATATTCTAGAGCTGGATCCCCTTTGGTGTGGGAGCGAATTGGGAACATATATTTGGCAAAAGTGTTATTGTGTGTACGTGAGGAGCCAATAGTAGATTATATTCTAGAGCTGGATCCCCTTAGGCGTGGGAGCGAATTGGAATCATATATTTGGCAAAAGTGTTATTGTGTGTACGTGAGGAGCCAATAGTAGATTATATTCTAGAGCTGGATCCCCTTAGGTGTGGGAGCGAATTGGGAACATATATTTGGCAAAAGTGTTATTGTGTGTACGTGAGGAGCCAATAGTAGATTATATTCTAGAGCTGGATCCCCTTTGGTGTGGGAGCGATTTGGGAACATATATTTGGCAAAAGTATTATTGTGTGTACGTGAGGAGCCAATAGTAGATTATATTCTAGAGCTGGATCCCCTTAGGCGTGGGAGCGAATTGGGAACATATATTTGGCAAAAGTGTTATTGTGTGTACGTGAGGAGCCAATAGTAGATTATATTCTAGAGCTGGATCCCCTTAGGCGTGGGAGCGAATTGGGAACATATATTTGGCAAAAGTGTTATTGTGTGTACGTGAGGAGCCAATAGTAGATTATATTCTAGAGCTGGATCCCCTTAGGTGTGGGAGCGAATTGGGAACATATATTTGGCAAAAGTGTTATTGTGTGTACGTGAGGAGCCAATAGTAGATTATATTCTAGAGCTGGATCCCCTTAGGCGTGGGAGTGAATTGGAAACATATATTTGGCAAAAGTGTTATTGTGTGTACGTGAGGAGCCAATAGTAGATTATATTCTTGAGCTGGATCCCCTTAGGTGTGGGAGCGAATTGGGAACATATATTTGGCAAAAGTGTTATTGTGTGTACGTGAGGAGCCAATAGTAGATTATATTCTCGTGCGGAATCACTATAGGCTTGAAACCCAATTGGGAACATATATTTGGTAAAGTTTTGTTGTGTGTTCGTGACGAGCCGAGAGTAGACAACATTCTAATGCAGGATCCCCTTAGGCATGAATCAACAACTGGTTCAATTGGCTTAAGGCTGATTCTGCTCCCAGATCTACTTTAATATGGAATGTTACTTCCTATTAAGATCCCATATATAAGTTAGATTAATCTGTAAGAAAGTTACTTTTATTAAACAGGAATATCTGATAGCATATAACCGTGTACAAAAATTTCTTTAATAAACTACACAAAAATGGGAATATAAACGTACAATATTTGCAGTTAACTAATTTCTTGGAATAAAATAACCCTGACAGTTGATTTGTCGTGAGAATCAATAAACGAATTTTATATCATAAAGTTGCTGAGTCGTAAGGCTAATCTAGGTTACGCTAAGCTCTTTTTTAAATTTTCAATTTTTGGCGCCTCGATAGTAATAAGAAAATAGATTTAGACATGTATATATTTACCCAACCTACTCGCCACAAACAGGCCACGAACTTAGTAATCGGTCAAATTTTTCGACCTCGTTAAATTCTCTTCAACTTTTTCGCCTTTTGACTACGCAAAGCTGGCATTACGAGCCCTGTTATATTTTCTAAAAGCTAAACAAGTCGTATCTTCTAAAAGATATTTTGACATTACAGGTGTTGGAAAAAATCTTAATCTAAGGATCATGACGAAAAAAACTTTTTCTCGTAAATAGCAGGAGAATATATTAGTTCTTATTCCTTTCACACACACGTGATATACCATCATTGAAGAAAATGGAAGAAAAAACAGAATAAATTCAATTACACACACAAGACATTTCAGTTGTATTTTAAAAAATACACAAACGTGTCCCAAAGTAGAATCATACACATATTGTCTCATAAACCAGCAGAAGGGGTACAAAATGGAACATTGCTTACTTTACGAGGTTAGATAATATGGTTATATGACTCCACCGCTCTCAAACTCTGGTTTAAAAAACAAAGGCAAAAAGAAAGATCGAGAAGGGTTTTTGAGACCGTAACATTCTACAGGACACTTATGCACTAACTAATTATCAAAGGGATATAATTATTTATTGTCTTCGTTCAGAAATAAATTTGTTGTTATCACTAGATTATTTTAACTCTTAATACTAACATAGCTTTCACTTACGCCATTGTGAATTCCCTCCTCTGACCAAAACAGCAGACAACTTCAACAACTCTAAACCTTACAATGGTAACTTCTATAATGTGGAAGACGCTAAAGAAATATGAGATCGTAGGTTCCTTCCATATTAAATAAGGATTTTCAGGAGTACTTTGACCAGCATAAAACTCACTCGAATAACTCGAATGTCAAGAAGACTATTTTGAAGGAAATGTTTCATTCCTTGTTTGTTTCTATCTTTATTGTATTCCTGTTACAACTTGATTGATTTTAACTCGCCTACGATGGTTTTATGCCTAGGGGTTAGGGAATTACATTCATCTTGTGTTTATATTTACATTTTTTGTATTTTTTTTCTTAAGAGATTTTTGCACACAGTTATATGATCTTAAGTATTCCGATCTAATACCATTAATTTGTACACAGTAGTTTAGTTTCAAGTATTCTCATCCAATACTAATAATTATAAGGTTTCAAGTAATTATTTTTATCTAATAGTAATTATTTGTTTGCACACAGTCATATGTTTTTTGTTATGTTTAAAGGCATATCAATCTTCATGGTTTATTTAGTGCCAAAGTCATCATTGTAAAATAACCGTAGTGACACTATGTAATACATAGCTGGAGGATAAGGTAGTTTATGCTTTTCCAAGTGTATTAGTCTTAAAGTGAACATAGTAGCACGATTGGGAATTCAAATCTGCTTGCTAAAATATTGCAGCTCAGCACATTAGTCATTATGCCCCAGTTATATGGTTTCACCGTGCTGCCAGCACGATATGATGATGATGATGATGATGATGATGATGATGAAGTAACTAATTATAGTCTTTAGTAAACAATTAATTTCAGGTAACTATTCTTAATACAAACAATTATTAGTTTCAGATAACTATTCTTAATACAAACAATTATGAGGTTCACATAACTATTCTTAATATAAACAATTATTAGGTTTAGATAACTATTCTTAAAACGAATAATTTACAGTTATATGATATCAAGTATTCTAATTGAATAATTTATAAACTGCTCTATTTGAGCTATAGATGTGACCCAAACAGGTACTTCCAGTCAGAGTGGACCTGGGATTAGTGGCAATGTAGGAGTACAGAACTGAAGACTGACCATCAAATGCATATTTTCGGGGGAAAGGGGCCTACCCCTCTGTGGGGAATACAGTCAATGTATCTTAAGCCTCGTCTACATGGCGGAAATTACAACTTTATTCTTGATATTTTTTGAATACGCCTCATACGCTAAAAAAAATTCGGATCATAATAAAAAGATTTTTTTATTTTACTTTATTTATTTTTTCCACAGAATAGTTTCATGTTTTAAACTTATTTATTTATCAGTGTCAAATGTGAAATATAGAACTTGAGACCGGGCTGGAGGCTTGGGTGCGGTGGATATAGGGAGGTTTGACGGGGGCAAACATTTTGAGTGAAAACTTTTCATCCTGAGTCAACATCCAAGAACGTTTTCTTATCAAACGGACAAACAAAGAGAAGTCAGTTTAGTACAGATATTTCTTCTCACATCTAACTCTCCTGTTTACCTAGATGGTAGATAATAAACGTAGCTGTACTCGCCTCAATGCCTCTCAAACTTACACACACACACACACACACGCAAACACACACACACACACACACATATATACTATATTCTCAAACTATTTATATATGTGTATGTGTGTGTGTGTTAGCATACCGTAGACAGAGTCAATAGCGCTTGGTGACTGTCAGTTTCTCACCTATGTAATCATTGGACCAAGGGAATATGAACAGCCTCCACACACACACACACACACACACACACACATATATATATATATATATATTTACCAACTCCTCTGCATGAGTAGGATGTGACACAAGGTCAATTTTTTAACAGGTTTTAATTCAGAACTTTTTCTTCTTTATGACCGGTTGTCATATCAAGGTTAAAGATCAGCCTGACCTACTATTTATCATTAGCTGGAGGGAGAATGAGTGAGTGAATACATTTCCTAAGAGTATTAGTGCTATACTAAATACAAACGGCCTCGTCTAGGTTTTGAGCCCGCATTGCCGTCTCTCTCTCTCTCTCTCTCTCTCTCTCTCTCTCTCTCTATATATATATATATATATATATGTATGTATGTATTATTCAGTCCAGTTAAACCGGAGTCGGGAGTAATTCCATCAGGACAAAAAACCATTCAACAGTGAACATTTAAATTTTCCTGGTAAAGAGCTCAATGTAACAGACATCACAGAGCAATAATTTCTTTAAGAAAAACAAAAACCGGTCACATTAGGATAATAGATTTATTTCCATCCTGTTGTGGGTATTGATATGAATCAATAACACTAAAAATAACAGGACTTCTTCAGATCTAATGGATAAAATAATTACATTCAGAATAGACACAGGAAGGAAGGGTGGGAGGGGGTAGGAGTTTATGAATTATGTATATATATATATAGATTATATTATATTTCATATATAAAAAATATATGTATATATGGTATCGTCACAGATGGCGATCGTTTCGTCGTGTGGAACATTGGTATATAAACTCTATATTAAAAAAGCAAAAGAATGCATTGTTGGGGTTGATAGATGTATTATGAATCTGATGTGTAAAGGTGAACGAATCACTATATATATATATATATATATATAGGCTGTTGATATTCCCTTCAAATCACTTGAATTTGCTGCACTTAATCGAAAAAAATTGTGATCTACTCGTCATAATGACATAATCTGTTAAAAAACTTTTGAGAAAAGTTGTTCATGCTAAGTTCAGGTTCTGTGTTCGTTTCAATTTCCAAGCTAGATACGTCCAAAGGTCGTTTAGTGTGCAAGTCTAAGACGGGACTTGTGTCTAATAGAACACACACACACACACAAAGAAGTGAACTTATGAGAAACTCTTATATATATATATATATATATATATATATATATAGTAAGACATGTAATGGTTATCGTCGCAGGAAATGGATTAAGTATTTCGAGTTCAAATCTTGGACGAGGTTGCTTGCATTCCATATAGCGATAATACCTTTTTGGAAAGGTATACATAGAACTATATCCTTGTAGAGGGGCAAGAGCCCCCATCCAACAAGGTAACCTGTTAGTCAAGGGTAGTGACGCGTAATGCTTGAGGACGGGATCCTGGTGGGTGAGCTGTCTGTAGCCCGCCATTTGATGTGGTCACGTGACTTGTGACACTCTATTCTGGGCCTTACTGTGTTTGACGGACGGACGGTCCAATCGATCAGCTGATCATATCAAGCTCTAGCACTTACATAATTGACCCGAACGTATTCTTCAAATTTCTCTTGTGACAAATAAACACTCAATCCTTTTTATCTTAAATTTGCTAAAAGGTGGTGGCTGAGGGTCAATCACGTTGAGAAAAACAAGACTTTGAGTGTCCCTGGTATGACACTAGATTGTATCTGATAGTGAAGCTCCAGTCCTGGAGTTTGGGGAATGTAAAGTACCTTTTCATTACAAGTACTCTCAGGTCCTCTCTGAACCAGAGTGGTAGTATCTGTTAGGGTCACATCTATGGGTCAAATAGAACTCCAATCATTTAGTAAGGTTTATTGTTATTTGTTACCATACAGCTGCATTTTCGTATTCGATAGGAATACTTGATAAATAGAATTATTAGGGTGAGTAATACTTGAAAGCATTTAATTATGTGCCTACAAATGATTGATATTAAAAAGAATTATTACTGTAAAATAGCAGCACTTGAAACCATTTAACTGTGTACGAACAAATGTGTTCTAACTTGTTTACAAATAAAGTTGCCAAAAATCTATTTGCTAGAAATCATATATATATATATATATATAGAGAGAGAGAGAGAGAGAGAGAGAGCTGCACTGAAGCTTGTGGTGTAGAGTGGGACAGTCTGTTGATGGATGACAATATATATATATATATATATTGTCATCCACAGACAGATCTGTTTCGTTCTATCAGAACTCATCAGTGTGGTGGGGTGTCTTCGTGGTGTAATAGTTAAAGCGATGGACTGTGGAATCGTTGTACGCGAGTTCGTACTCCAGTCGCGCTATTACGTTCACTTTCGGGCAAATACCCTTGGGAAAGGTATGAACCCCCTTATCCTCCCAGCTATGGGTTAAATAGTACCACTACTGTTCTTCTAGGAGAATGGCTTTGGCATTAAATAACCTAAAAAGAGTTGATATGCCATTAAACAAAGAAACCAAAGAAACCAATCATCAGTGTGGCTAGACATACTAGATTCCCGTAGCCGGGATCGAAACCCGGTTGACTCAAACGCCAATCCAAGCTTCTAACCCTTCAGCCACGAAGAGCCAGTAGCAGCAAAGTAAACTTTAAACGGTTATGAATCACAATTACTATTGTTTACATACATCCGTTCAACGGCTACCGAGACCTCAATTCATATATGAAGAGGATTGCAATAAACGCTAATGGCAACACGATTACTTCATTCGCCGGAGAACTCAACCCTACGGGGGTAGGGGAGTACATCTCTCACTCTCTCTCTTTCTATATATATATATATATATAGAGAGAGAGAGAGAGAGCTGCACTGGGGCTTGTGGTGTAGAGTGGGACAGTCTGTTGATGGATGACAATATATATATATATATATAAACAGGATTTGTCATTAAATAATCCACAAGGGTTGATATGCTATAAAACACCAATCAACGTATATTTACCCTTCCACCACTGCTAGGATGATGCACAAGGTCAGTTTTTTAGAATTGTATACATGCTTTAAATTCAGAATTTTCCTTCTTTCTAGACTAGTTTCCATACCAAGATAAAAGAGTCCAGTCTGCCCTATTATTCATCCATCGCTGGAGAGAGAATTAGAGCGTCATGAAACGCAGACAACCTTGTTTAGGATTTAACTGCGTTAAATTTTCATTTTATATATTTCCGTTTCCATTATAGAAATGCCATTCACTGGTAAAGAAAAGGTATTTAAACATTAAATATAGAATTTCGAATAATTTCTACACATGCTGTCAGAATTTGAGACCATTTGGACGAGAGTTAGTCAAGTTACTAGATTACGGATTAGGGCGCCTCTGGTGGTGTAAGGGTTAGCAAGTTAGACTGGCAAACCTTTACGAGTGAGTTCGAGTCTCATTGGGTGCCCCCATTAATATGGCCTTGTGCTACATCTAAGCAAAAAGCTTAGAAAATTGCTACTGGATTACAGATTATCAGTTTTTCTAAAACACTTAGTACATCTAAAACGATATCGAATTTTTAATATATATATATATATATATATGCTTGTGTGCGTGTGTTGACAGTTCCTTGTTTTGTCATGCTCTTAATTGTACACTCATTTATACATTTTAACGTTTACTGATTACATACACGCAGGTGGGTGCGGTGAGTAATATCCACCGTTGATAATAGCCGTAAAACTTGTTACAGTCTATAAGAAAAATAGATAAATAGACGGCTTATCTGAAGATCTTCATTAACAATCGTATTTGCAAACATTTACTGATAAGGGGTACCGGGTGGAGTGTCTACCCTTATCTTTTTATGAGTGTTTAGGCGATTTGTATCTTTTGCGTGACAAAAAACATCAACCCATGAATTGTACAAATCCTAATCATGTTATTCCGGTAAGTGAACGCAGCAGTTACGGGAAAAGTGAAAAACCATTTTTTTAAAAAGCAACAACAAAAGAACAGTGGAGAAAATACATGACCAGATATTGACCCACAATGACCAAACGAATACTAATCATATTATTTTGATAAGTGAACGTTGCATTTACGGAAGGAGTGAAAAAACATTTTTTAAAGCAACAAGAAAAACACGATAGAAAAATACATGACCAGATATTGCCCCACAATGACCAAAAATTACTTTCTAAGTATAAAATAGAAAGTCAACACGATTAAAAAGGATACAAATAAAATCAATAATCAATATCTGATTGTCTGTGCTGAATTTATAAGAATACCATGAAACTTTTTTTAGGGGAGCTTCCATGGCGTCATGGGTAAAGTATTGGACTACGACATCGTATTAATTGAAATCGATTATGCTTCGGGTATTTCGTCCACTTTCGGGCTAATACTCTTGAGAAAGGCATGAACCCTCTTTTTTTTTAAATAGTACCACTTCTGTTCTTCTTCAAGAATGGCTTTGGCATTAGATAACCCACAAAGGTTGACATGCCATTAACAAAAGAAGCAACCGTGAAACTTTTGTTTGACTTTGCAAAAATGGTTGATATGATGAATTAATTTTCTTTGCATTTTTTATTCAACTTTTTATTTTTTTTTGATTTGTCAAAGACTTTTATTTAATAACGAAATATAATAAAGAATTTCAAAACATTTAAAACCATTAATTGATTAAATTCAAAATTAACCTAACCCTTCGATTAATTTTCTTAACTTACAGTTTTCGGTGTAGTAGCTATTGAAAAGGGAGCCTTCGGGTTACCCTCGACTAAGGTCGCCAACTTTACTTACTTACTACAGTTTTACTATACGGTTAAGGGCAAATTTTCGTTATATCTGGTCATAGTCGTTGCTGAGGTTTATAAAAGACTTAACTCAGAGAAAACGGTTTGGACCTAATGAAAAGGTCGGGATTCACTGCTCTAATATAATAAATTATTGCATTCTACGACGTTGATTGGTTGGTTGGTGTTTTATGGCATACCAACCCTTGTGGGTTATTTAATATCAAATCCTGTTACATAATATTTGAAAGCAAATAGTTTGTCGGTAACTTTATTTTAAAACAAGTTAGAGCTCTTTTGTTTGCACACAGTTAAATGGTTCCAAGTATTGCGATGAAGCAGTAATTCAGCTAATCAAGTATTCCTATCAAATACAAACTATTTGCATACAGCTGTATAGTTTCAAATAAACAGGATTAGGCATTAAATAATCCACAATGGTTGATATGCTATAAAACACCAATCAACGTGTATTTACCCTTCCACCACTGCCAGGATGCGACACAAATAACTAACAATAATAATCCTTAGTAAATAATTGAGCGGTTCTCTTTGACCCACAGATGAGACCGTAAAAGGCACTACCACTCCTGATAAGGGTGGACCTATGAGTAATAGTAATGAAGGGGTACTCTACATTCCCCAAACTCCTGGACTGGTGACTCACCGTTAGATGCAGTTTAATGTCATCCCCAGAACACTAAATGGTTTCACGTATTGGTATCTAACGCTAATAATTCTAGTCAACATTATTCTTTCATTTGCATACAGTTAAATGGTTTTAAGTATAATAAATGATAAAATAGTTCTACTTCACCCCAAGACGGGACACTAACAATTACTCCTATTCTTAGTCTGAGTGGACATAATAATTCTAGTCAACATTATAAACTGTATAAAACTGCGAGGTTCCTTCTTTTAAAAAGATTGCTGGAATGTTACTCCCCCAACATTTCTGAAACTTTTTCGGCTCCAAGTATAATGAGGTCCACAGCTTGTTTAGTTCTGCCAAAATTATTTTAGCCAAATCGGCTGCAACTGAAACGAAATTAGGAACTTTTTCAAAACGGCTCATAAACCAGGATAAATATGTGTAATTTTGTTCTGCATCCAAAAATGATGATGATGGTCATCATCATCATCAAGGAATACCGACAATATAGATTCCTTTGACTTTCTTTCGCCATCCGCCCCTATCAGCCATCATTTTAAGTAAACCCTCTAGATAGTACCCAGAATATGCACAGAGCTGATTAATGTAAGTTTTTGCTGGTCAGCCAAAGTTGGTATGTCCATGTGTAGGGGTTCATCGGAGAACGTCGCTTATGAGTTCTTCATTACTTCTACTGGCAGTACACAGCATGTCTTGTTTGTCTTACTTTGGTGGTTTGTGTGATGGGAGGTAAATGGCCATACAACTTCTGTTTTGTAGGGTGTTGCTTCCAATATTTGTTCAAGACAGCACACAGCATTGTTGTGTAGTTTCTATCTAGTTTTTTCTCCAAGCGTTTTGTCAAAGTCCAAGTGGTTACAAACCTCAAAAATTGGCAGCGAAGGGATGTTATCTAATTAACACCCTCTTTTAAATTTGAACTTTAATTCTTGATAGGAGGCGTCTCCGTGGCGTAGAGGGTAACGTCTTGGACTGCAGCATCATAGTAAGCGAGTTCAAACTCCAGTTGCGCTATTACATTCACTTTCAGGCTAATTACCCTTGGGAAATGTATGAAGCCACTAACCTCCCTAGCAATGGGTGAAATGGTACCACTACTGTTCTTCTACAAGGATGGATTCGGCATTAAATACCCCACGAAGGTTGATATGCCATGGAAAGAAGAAACCAAAACAAATTCTTCATGTGTTTGTGATTCAACCAATTCTTCTTCATTGCATTTGTGTTTCTTTAGTTCTTAAAAATGAGTATAAAACCCAATCAGGAATCTTTTTAATTACCTTGCGAATTGTGAGGCCCTAAGCTGTAGCCTGTTTAGAATGTTCCTAAATACGGCACAATTGATAGCTAATTGATCGAGGGACACAGATCAATTACCTCCCACCCAATTCAATGAAGACATTATACACGATAGAGTTAAAAAGAGAAGGGAGTTGGCTTGAATTAGCTTAACAAATAAGTGTAACAAAATGTAGCTTAATATTGTAGCTGAGGCATCTTCCGGGTAACTGGGATAAACATAGACATGCTCTATCAACGATATCAAACACATTTCATTTATAAATAAAACAAACTGCATTATATATATATATATATATATTCAGTAGAGATGAAGAAGAGAAGATTGTAGAAAAATTCCTTTTGCTTGCAGAGTCGATTAGTATTAAGTGATATAGACCGACTTCATAATAAATTCATCAAATTTTGGATTATTTGTTTTTTCATTTTTTTTCATATATATATATATATATATATATAGAGAGAGAGAGAGCGCCTCTATATGAAAAATAGTTGAAAAACAAATAATCCAAAATTTGACGAATTTATTATGAAAGTCGACGTTAAACGTTTCGGTTATAATAACCTTCTTCAGGATTTTAACGTCGATTTTCATGATATATTCATCAAATTTTGGATTATTTATTTTTTCAACTTTTCTTCATACCGTCGGACTTATTTCCTTATTTACTTCCATACATATACACACACACACACACATATATATATATCGGTCTCTCTCTCTTTTCTCCTCTCTCTCTCTATAGATATATGTATGGGTAAACTGAAAATAAATATGACAGTATGAAAATGTTTTATTTATGAAAATGTACAAATAAGAAAAAACGCAAGATGATTTTATTTATAGTTTGAGTTGTGTTTTATATATATATATATATATATATATATAACCGGTCCATTGGCCTAATGAGTAGAGTGTTCGTCAATGGTCCGGGAGACCGGGGTTCAATCTTAGATAGAATCATGCCAAAGACTCAAAAAATGGCACTTGATGCCGCCTTGCTTAACACTCAGCATTATAAGATAAGGATCAAAGGTAAAGTGGAGCAATCCAGAGAATAGAGTAGCGCCCTCCCCTACACCTCGGTGTAGTAGCTATTGAAAAGGGAGCCTTCGGGTCACCCTCGACTAAGGTCACCAACTTTACTTTTTTTATATATATAAGCTGTAGCCGAATGATTACTTTTTTTTTTATCGTTGCACCAGTTTGATTTTAACGAAACCCTTGAAGGAAAAGCTAGATGAGAACTACACAAGAAGGATGCTGTATGCTCTTTTGAACAAATCCTGGAAGCAGCACCCCATAAAACAGGAGTTGTATGGCTATTTGCCTCTTATTACACAAACTATCCATGTAAGACGAGCAAGACATGTTGCCTTCATTTGGGAGAACTAAAGGCGAACTCATAAGCGAGGTTCTCCAATGAACAACACGTGGTCACACCAGTGTTGGCTGACCAGCCAAAGCTTTCATAAACTAGTTCTGTGTGGACACTGAGTATTGTCTGGAGGACTTACAAAGAACGATGATCGATAAGGACAGAGAGAGAGAGAGAGTTTGTGTGTGTGTGTGTCAAAGGAATTCCTGTTATCAGCACACGATGATGATGATGATAGTACTATACCGTTCTGTAAAGAAATTTTTTTTAATGACATTTTTAGTTTCGGACCCAAAAAATTTGTTTTTACAATATACGTAAAATAATATAGTTAAGTCAGAAGGGTGTAAAGTAAATAGATCTTATAATCACTTCAAGTGAATAATGGTAAAAGTTGTTCCTACTGTAAAAAGCAAAACATTCTTTGAATTTCTTAAGCCGACTACAGAAACGGACGAGCAAAATCTCAAATCGAAACTAAAATGTATTCCTCTTAAATATCTTAAAATAGGTCTCCAGTTCTAGCACTTGTCTGCACTATCAGGACTTTTAAATCGTTATTTACTAAGCTTAGCTTAGTTGTAGCTCAAGGTTAGAATTACGGGCGCCCAGTGGGAATTGAACTCATAATAGTCTGCTAATTTGGTTTGCTGACCATTAAACCACGTAAGGTTGCCAAGGCTTTATATATATATATATATATATATATATATATATATAGGTATCATACAATAACTGATGTTTATACAACAGCATTGCTTCTAACAAAGCCTTCATCAGATGATGACTCTGGGTTCAGGCATGGTTTCGGGGCTGAAGCATCATTGCCACTCACCCAGAGCGCCCCAGCAGTATCTCACGACACCACCAGACCTTGTCAGATTGTTGTCGCTCTGTGGGATTGCCACATCCACGCTGATGCAGTTAGACTCTTATCTTGGATCTTTTCCGTGTATTTCCTCTTGTCTGATGGAGGAAGTTCAAGATTAGTTAAGAAAAC
The DNA here is from genome assembly GCA_963585895.1 of Sepioteuthis lessoniana. NCBI lineage: Eukaryota > Metazoa > Mollusca > Cephalopoda > Myopsida > Loliginidae > Sepioteuthis > Sepioteuthis lessoniana. The sequence goes on along the minus strand of CAUZXS010003917.1, from coordinate 84,779 downwards.
AGAGGTTGAGTTGGCAATAAAACCTCTGCATCCGACTTCGATAGGAAATACATTCGTTATCCAGCCATTTCTGACACATTATTCTCGCAGATCTTCATATTTTTCCAACTTATGCTGATGTGCCCAGTTGAAATTTTCTTCACAAGGGACCGTTAACTCAATAACGAAAACCTTTTTTGCTTTAACGGACCAAATGACAATATCTGGACGCTTTTTCGTTAACGCTATTTCAGTTGGAAATATGAAGTTATGTTTATATATATATATATATATATATATACTAGCTGTACCCGGCCACGCGTTGCTGTGGCTCAGTTTATTTAAATAGAAAAAAAAAGAAAATGTATGTTTCTAATATGTTTAATTTTCCAATACTTGGATAATAAGTATATAAAAACACTCCTGAATTCGAATGGTATAAAACTGGAGATTATCGGTTAGTAACAAACATTTACATTTTTATTTGTATAGATTATCCAATTATTGGAAAATTAAACATATTAGAAACATGCATTTTCTTTTTTTTTTCCATTCAAACAAACTGAGCCACAGCAACGGGTGGCCGGGTACAGCTAGTATATATATATATATATATATATATATACACACACACATACATACATACATATATATATACACATACATATATATACACACACATACATATACACATACATAAAAAATATTTTGTGAACAATTCGTTAGAATAAAAAGAAATTTACTTACTACTGAACCAACGAAATATCGTTTAAGAAAGAAAACTTTTTAATGGATGTCTTTCGTTGAATTTAAACACAAAAAGATATTTTGTAAACGATTCGTTAGAATGAAAAAAAAATTACATACTACTGAACCAACGAAATATGGTTTAAAGTTTAGTGTGTCTGTTTAAGTCAACCGAAAAAAAAAGAAAATAACTTAGCAAAAAAAAAAAAAAGTCACGTGTAAAATTCTGGTAAAACGGAAGTTATTTTTTCGTGTACGGCTTTTCTCGGAGAAAAGCGATTTATTAAAAATATTTTTTAAAATTATTGTAATATTCTTGGATAATAAGTATATAAAAACACTCCTGAATTCGAATAAAATACTCTCTGAAAATTTTAAACCAATTACTGCAATAAAACTGGAGATTATCGGTTAGTAACAAACATTTACATTTTTATTTATATAGATAAAAGTAAGTAATCGGGTCATTGGTCTAATGAGTAGAGTGTTCGCCAATGGTCCGCAGGACTGGGGTTCAATCCCTGGTCGGGTCATACCAAAGACTCAAAAAAAATGGTACTTGATGTCGTCTGGCTTAACACTCAGCATTATAAGGTAAGGATCAAGGGTAAAGTGTAGTAATCGAGGGATTGGAGTAGCACCCTCTCTAGACCTCTGTGTAGTAGCTATTGAAAAGGGAGCCTTCGATTCACCCTTAACTAAAGTTGCCAATATAACCATTTTATTGAATTTGTAGAGAAGAGGAAAATCTCTTATTTTGTTTTGGCGCGCTATTTAATTCAACACTGAATTTCACCCAATCAGGATGACTTATCCTATTCAGCCCGGACCTTCATTTCCGGCTAGCAAAACGGGTGAGCGGCCAAACACACTCTCTTCAGCTTGAGGCGGTGACCAGAACAGACGTGCCTCTGGTCGTCCCTGCTTAGCGATGCTTTTTAGCTAGACAAGCCACCCAGTGTGGACATCTCACTGTGGCTTTAACACTAGCAGCAGCAACATGGGCACTCAACGAGGGAACCATCTAATTTATGGATTCTTTACGAGGAATCCCAGTGGAACATAAATTAGAAACATTCAGCATGCCTTCCACAGGCACCACTTCTTGTCACCCCAAAAATTGACTATGTCGATTCGAGCGTCACTCCGCTCTCGACACACAAAACTACACGGTGACTTTGAATACTTCCCTCACACGTCCAACAACACGCTGCCATCTCAACATCTCGCTAAGCCATTTTGTCTCAAACATCCAACAAGCGTAAGCACCACGAGTCTTGCTGCACCAAGAACAAACCATATTCAAAGCTGCAAATAAAGAACATTCGTTGTTGTGTGTTGTTAAAGCAAAGTCTCGTAATTTATTTGCGTTATCCTTCAAAACGCTAAAAATTCATTCAGTCCAAATTTTCTTGAAAACTGTCTTTATTTATCTCTACACGTTGTTTAGTCTTACAATCATTGGGTTTTCTATTTTTTGTTTTTGCATCTATGTTTTGTTGCTCAAAACGAACCCCATCAGATATGATTTTAGTTTCTTGGTAGAATCTGAAAAGAGACACTTTATAGCAATAAGTTAATATATCGTCTGGATATATATATATATATATATATATAATGCTTCTACGGTTCGCCTGTGGACAAACTTTTTCTTCTCGGCTATTGTTGAAATAAGACGAAGCAGTATACCCGTAACTTATTTCACGGGTAAATAATTTTGGTAGATTATATAGCTTAATCTTAACTCTCTTTCTCACCCCCCCTCTCTCTGTCTCTCTAGTTTTCTCTCCTTCAGTCTTCTCCCTCAAGTTTTGTGTACTTTCTTTCTTTATCGTTTTTTTTTTCTTCTGGCTTATTCTTTTACTTTTTCTCTCGGCTCCCCCCATCCCCCCCTCTCTCTCTGTCGCTCTCATTTTCTCCTCTTCTCTTAATATTATCTATTTTTCAATTTCTTTTTCCTTCCAACATATTTTCTTTCACTCTTTCTCTTTCTGCCTTACTGTTATCTTTCTCTCCCTCTTTCTCTGTCTCTTTCTCTGTCTGTCTCTCTGTCTCTCTCTCACACACATACACACACACACACTATTACGAATTTCTATCCTTCAGTCTTCTTCCCCTCTTTACATTGTTTCTTGTTTATTTTTCAATTTATTTTTCATTACAACATATTTTCTTTCACTCTTTCTCTTTCTCCCTCTGTCTTACTGTTCTCTCCCTCTCCTTCTGTCTCTGTCTCTCTCTCTCACACACACACACACACACACTATTACGAATTTCTATCCTTCAGTCTTCTTCCCCTCTTTACATTATTTCTTGTTTATTTTTCAATTTCTTTTTTCTACAAAGTAATTTTATCTTCCTGTTCTCTCTTTTATTATTCGTTTCCTCTCTCACAATAATTTTCTACTCTTCAGTCTTCCTTCCTTTTCCTCTTTCATTTTCTGCCCGTTTCCTCTCTCATGATAACTTTCTCTTTCCTTCTAAATTAGGAGGAGAGTCCCCGTAATGTAATGGTTAACGTTTTGGACTGCGACATCATAGCAAAAAAGTTCGAACTCCAGTCGCGGTATTTCATTCATTTTCATTTGGGAAAGAGATGAACTCCCTTATTCTCCCGCCCCGACTATGGGTTAAATAGTACCACTACTGTTCTTCTCTAAGGATGATTTTGGCTTTAAATTACCCACGAAAGTTGATATGCTATTAAACAAAGAAACAAACCAAACTAACCTTCTAACTTCTATACTTTTTTCAACTTATGATCAAGTAACGCTAAAAATACTTATTTCTGAAAGGCTCTTATTGAGCGCCACATTCATTCGGCCTTGAGCCACATCGAAGCAAAGAATTTCGTAAATTACAACAGCTGGTTTGAATTTAGAGTTTTCCTTCTTCTAGACTGGTTGTCTAACCGTGACTAAAGAACCTAATCTACCCTACTATTTACCCAAGACTCTAGGGAGAAGAAATGGGATCATGCCTTTCCCAAGGACATTAACGTGAAGTGAAACGCAGCCTTGTTAACGATTTGAACTCGGGTCGTCAATTCCATTGACTATAACGATAACCGTTACGCTAAGCGCGCCTACAACGGTTGAAGGGTATTCAACCTCGAACACAGTAACCAAAAACAACTTAAAGAAGTAAAAAGAAAAAAACAATCTATAAAATAATATGCATATTCCCAAGACGAACAAAAAAATAAACAAACAAATAAAAAGGGGAGAAAAAAATTTATTTAATATTTTACATTGCTCATTTATGATTTGGCATTGCTAGTGCTGTTCAAAAAGGAACTGCATTATCTTAAAACTGTTAAATCGGGGAAACTAGAAATTTGAGACGATATTAAAAGTCATTTTAATATTCCTCTTTCTCTTTCTCGCTATTTCTGTCAGTGCTTTATTTTATCGTCTGGATTTCAGATTAAAAACATCTTCTTGAATTGAAAACACTCTGGAAGTCTAAGACATCTTTATGGCTTTTATCTCCAACAAAGAGCGTTATATCAAGTATGATATACACTCTAAACCCCCTGGACTATTTTATATAACCAGATTTATATTTTATAAAACCAGAGTTCTAACACTGGCACAAGGATATAACATTTCACTCTAATCGAAAAAAGGTTTCGCTTCGAATCTCTGATGCTATCACACACAGATTTTAATGATCTTCAAAAGAAAACACAGAACTTTAAGATTTTAAATAGTCTTTCAATGTTTTAACATAAATTTCATAAAAGACACTAGAACTTCTGAAGCCCTCATCGTGGAGCAATCGTTAGTAAGCTACCTTTAGTTTAACCCTCACTAAATGTTCATACTAACCTGTAAGTATTAACTAACCCCAGACGGGTTGATACGCCATTGAAATCAATCAGTTCATCAATTAGTCATGCCCTTTTTATTTTCTTATTTAGAAATTTCTAGAATTGGCATTTAACGAAAGTGAAGATATATTTTGTTAACTCTTGTTTTATTAAGAATTACTTGGAAACAGGTGACTTGATTCGACTCTAAATTGTTTTTTTTTTCTCCAAGTTAAGAGTATTTTAAAGGTATAACACTGACAAAAATTATTCTACAGTGATCTCTTTTGTTGTATTTATTTATTTGACAACCGCTAGTCCCAAGAGACCATTGGTTTTTACTCGGATCTCAGCATAGGCTCGAACTAGATTGTATAGAAAACCAGCAGTTGCCTATGCAGCGCGTCACCTCTCATCACGACGCTGATGTTATCCAAGGGGAACAGTTGATGCAAATATGCATGCATATATTTTTCTTTTTTTAAAATAGAGGAATTAATATTGTGAATTAAATTACCACGACCAGAAAATCCGGCTGCTGATGAGACCTAATAAGGTCGAAACAGCTGTCCAGTGTTCCCGTATGTCGTGCGTAGGTGTTCGCCGGATTTTCTGGTCGTGGTAATTCAATTCACAAATATGTATGTGTTGAGGCACTTGTCAAAACAAGGTTGATGATAACATCGAACTGCCTTAAGAACTCCACTTCCGGCCTTTGAATTCAAAGTTTTCCTTCTTCTAAACTGGTTGTCTCTACCACGATAAAACAGCTCAGTTTGCTCAGCTATTTATTTATACCCGACGATAAGGAAAAGAGAAGTTCATTAGTACGGAATGAAATATAAACAGACTCCTTTACTTCAATTTGAAATTGAAACATCTTCAACGACATATTATTTTCCTTGCCTTCTTGCTATATGCAAGATTAGACACAAAGTGTTTTTTTTATCTTATCTTATTTTCTAATTTTTAGTTGACCTGTCAACTATGTTGATACGTCAGTGGATTGTAGATATTTAAGTTTTTAGGCTAGCTAACGACTGCAATGTCTAGTGTGTATAACGTGGAAGGATTTGTTGGCTATTCTTATAGTTAACCATTAGTTTCAGACTTTATGGCGAAAAAGTTAAATGATAACTACACAAGAATGCTATGTGCTGTTTTGAACAAATCCTGGAAGCAGTACCCCACAAAACAGCGGCTGTTCCGCCATTTACCTCTCGTCTCACAAACCATCCAAATAAGAGGAACAAAACATGCTAGGCACAGCTATAGAAGTAAAGACGAACTCGTAAGCGACGCTCTACTACAGACGCGCCATTGTTGACCAAGCAGTAAGGACTTTCATTAACTTTGTGTGGACACTGGATGCAGTCTAAAGAATCCGGCAAGGAACGATAGACGATAGGGACGGGTGACGAGAGAGAAAGAGAGAGAGAGAGAGAGTTAGGGAACTTCGTGCTATTAGCTCAATTTGATGATAATGGTTGCTATTGGTTGGAACATGTTGTTTTTGGAATCACATGGTTTGTTAACAACTACGTCCGCATGGGTTTGATTTATGCTCAAAAACTGGCACCTGTATATCTGGAATTTCTGTTCTATTTTTAGACTTGGTGAAAGATTTATTTACATTTATGTTATGCATTTATCTTTATTTTTATAAGGACGACAGATTTAAGCAGAACAATCTATGCTTAGCTTCAGTGATCTAGTAAGAATTAGTGCTTTCAGCTTGACTTGACTTCATACACATACACACATACACACTCTTTCTCTTTTTGGGGACGAGTTTCGAATCTCCTTTACAACGTTATACCAAAAATCTTTCTCCTTCGTCTTAATCCCATTAACCCTGTTAGTACCGTAAATTTTATACTTAACTCCCTGCTTTTTCAGTTACCCATCCACCTCATTTTGAAGAGGTTTTATACCTTCCATCACTTTTCGGAACTGACACCACAACCAACCTTAGTCGACAATCACACGAAAGGATGAATAAATAAATAACTAATCCGTAGGCCCAGAGAGAGAGGGAGAGAGAGAGAGAGAGAAAATCAGCGGTTGCATATTACTAGAAATGGCCAGGAAGCCGTTTGGAGTGAGAAAATTATAATGAAAAGAATGGGGGAGACCAACAAATGTGTTGAATAGATTGTTGGAGTATTTGAAGAAAGCTAGGCCCCCGTATAAAAGACAGGGACCTAAAAAAATAAGTTAGTTTCCGTTTTGTCTATGTATCTATCGCATTCATTTTCACACGAACAAGACTGTTCTTTAATAATCCGACATAAAGCGCACGTTTATTTCAACAGCCCCCAAATATTTTCATTTTCATTCTCATTCATTCATTCTTTCTTTCTTTCTTTCTTTCATTGACTTTTTTATTTTCCTTTTTTTACTTCTTCCTTTCCTTCCTTCCTTCTTCCTTTTTTATTCCTTATTTCTTGTAAATCTTATCGTCATTCCTCTCTAAATTTACTTCCCTTTCTTCCTTTCATTCTTATTTCCATTTCTTTCTTTCTTTTTTTCTTCCTTTCATTTTTATTTTTGCTCTTTCTTTCTTTCTTTCACACATTCTCACTTATCTTTTTTTTTTTTTACATTTATTTTTCCTCCATTTTCTTACTTTATTTTTGTTGTTTTCTTATCTTGTTTTAGTATCCGAGATTTTTTGAGTTGTGCTGTCTTTTCCTTCCTCCTTTTCTTTTTTTTCTTTCTTGATTCATTCTTTCTAATTATTATGATTCTTTCTCACTGCTTCGTTCTTCTCTTTCTTTCTTTTCATTTTTTTCTTTTTTTTTCCCTTTCCTTTTTGATTTTATTATTTCTTCCTAATAAATCTTTCTTATCCTTACATTCTCACTTTTTCTTTCATTTTCCTATCCTTTTTCATGCTTTCTTCTCTTTCATTTTATTTTTCTCTTTCTTCCAATTTCTGTCATTCATTTTTCTTATATATTTGTTTCATCTGATTTCCTTCACTTACTTTTTTCAAACTCCTTCTTTTCCCTTCCTTCTTTAGTGTCTGTCTTTGTTTTTAGTTCATTATTTTTTTCCTTTGTCCCCCTTTCCTTCTTTTATTTTTGCTTTATTTTCTTTTTTTATTCTCTCTTTCATCATTTCCTCATTCATTTTTAATTTTTCAGTTTCGTTCTCGTTCTTTTATCCCTTTTCCTTATTTCTTTCCTTAATTATTACTTTCTTCTTTTTCTTTCATCATCCTTTTCTCTGTTTTTCCTTCCTTTGTTCCTTTTTTCTTTTGCACTTTTTCTTTTCTTTCTTTTCTTTTTTCATAATTGTTTTTTTTTTAATACTCCTTCATCATATTATCTGTCTGTTTACGAACCAATTTACATTTGAATGAATAAACGCGTCTGTTAACTTATATATATATATATATATGTGTGTGTGTGTGTGTGTGTGTTAGCAACTCTTTTTCTCTCGTCTATATAAGTAATTCCCAGCCTCTTTTTGTACTTCAAAGTTTTCGCCATTCTTGGTTTATTTACATCAATCCTCCACCTCTACCCTTCGACCCAAATCTCTCATTCTTCAAGAACCCCGCAAAAAAACGCCTCTGCCCAGTCCCCACTCTAAAGTTTAGGCCACGATAACACACACACACACATGCACACACATACACACATAGACACAAATGTATGCACATACACATACGCACTCATACACGCATACGAAATTAAATTCATCGGTACATACAAGTGTCACGAGTGTCTATTTCTGTTATTTATTCATTCTAAATATCACTCAGTTGCCATCTTGTAAAAAATCTATTTTCCATTAACCTTGTTTATATTCAAAATAGCGAGTCTGTCAGTTCGTTTTAAATATATAGCAGTTTTTAATAAATTGGTTTGAGTCAGTTATAAATACAGTAGTTCCCCTTTTTATGCGTCGATTCAATTACCCGCGATCTACCCTTGAAATAAACAATTCCAAAGTCTTACATAGTAATGTTACCAAATTACAATAATAGTGAGACCGGATATGTCGAAGTGAAGCTGTTTAATTGTTCAATTGTTTGGTTTCTTTGTTTAATGGCATATCAAACTTCGTGAGTGATTTAATGCCAAGGCCATCCTTGTAGAAGAACAGTAGTGGTACTTTTTCAACCAGATCTGGCAAAGACAAGGAGGTTTATACCATTCCCATGGTTATTAGTCTGAAAGTGAACGTAATAGCACAACTTGGGTTCGAACTCAACTACCTCGGAGTCGGAGACCAGTACGTTAGCCACTACAGCACAGGGACTCCGCCTCGCACTTGATTACTTTGTCCAAATTTAATTACTATATACAACTTAAAAGAAATGAAAAGTTTTACTAACCTTTTCTTGATGACTTTTTAAAAATTGCTTTTTGCGAGAAACCATTGATATATCAAGTTTAACGTGATGATTCCCTCCAATTCTCACTTGAAGTGAAGAAATAAAAGTTCTCGACTTGATAAGGTATGGGGATTTTTATAAGCCCCGAAAAGCCCGGTTTATTCCTATATTTTGTAAAAGAATAAACCGTACTTCAACCGCAGTAGGGAGATGGGTGACAGCTTTTGAAGAAAGGAGACAAACGATTTTTTGTGTAACAGAATTTATATACAACAAACAATAAACAGGGTTTTAAACACCAAATGGAACAAACAAAGAATTTGTAAGAGTTCAATGTTCTGATAGGTGGTAGGTATATAAGAGTAAAGGTTATGTGACGCGGTATAAAATATTTATCCCAAGACGGGAGTTTATTTTTCGCACGCGTGAAGACGGGACAGCCTGGCACTTGATCCCTCGCAAAATAAGTTCCAATTAAGATTCCCTTTTTTTGTTGGGGTTATTTTAAGTCTAGACTGACCGCCGCTGGCAAGGGGTTTCCAAATTTCACATTACACATACACCCACCAGGCCACGACCTCTTCCTACCCCTAGGATAATGGAAGATATGGGCCTCTAGGTTTTTTATATAATATTATTTATCGTAGTCGACAATTTCAGTTTCCCGTGTAATATTTTTAAAGGCGAATAGAACAATTTAGCGAGAATAACGAGAGGCGAATGAAGCTGAAAAGGAGCATGCAAAAGACAACTTGATAGGCAGACAACACAATGAATAAATTTCAACACGAGGAGAGATATAAAATATAACAAGGTTTTTAATACATGCGGACACACACATTTAACGTGTCGGTTATATTATCAGCGGATAATATCAAAACACAAATGTCTTTCTTCCTTGTTCTTTTCTTTCTTCCTTGTTCTTTTCTTTCTTCCTTGTTCTTTTCTTTCTTCCTTCTTTAAATTGAGAGAGAGAGAGAGAGTATGTAATCGCAGTACTTAGGAAGGGTGTAGGGAGAAACAGTCTGAAGGTTTACTTAGCTTTTGACGGGTTCTTTCTGAGAGTATTTTCTCTTTTACGGGCTAGCGGGATATTTTAGAGCTCGGCTTGCGGCGTCTGCTATTTCTTGTCCAGAGCTCTATTTCGCTTCTTCACCCGGAGTTTGGCATCAGATCCCGCGTCCTCTCATGGTGACCTCTGTCCTCTAAACTGTTTTCCTTATCCCTATTTCCGCCGACAAAAAAGGGTGCTACTTCCGCTTTAGGATTCTGGCAAATCATTTAGCCTCTTTCTTCTGTCAGGAGATTCGTTCGGACTACTATCTCTTTCACCCGGTCACAGTATGCAAACATCTGTTGGCTTTCATTCTGACCTGGATTTGTTACTTCGGCCGCGAGGAATTGACCTACATTCCTAATTCCTCTTTTAACGGTCAATCTTTGGCGGCCTGTTAATTCAAACACGGAGGGGTAGGGGAAAATCTCTTATTTCTCTCCTCTCAGTGGTAGACCACGTGACAGTTATGTAAGGTTTTGTAAGGGTTTGTGAGGTTGTAAGGTTAGGTTATGTAGGGTTTTGTAGGGTTAAGTTATAAGGTGTAAGGTTTGCAGATAAAACGCCTGCGGGAACTTAGCTGTGATCCTGATTCCTTTTATCTCAGCACGTACGTTCGTTGCTCTTGGCTCCTGGCTGGTGATGAAGGTACCAAATACGTTTGCCATCGAGGGCTGCTACGATATGGACCTGTTGCTAACAGCGGTGGAAGTGGAAAAAAGAATAAGAATCTTCAGATGGAGCTCTTTTTATAGTGGACACCACGTGACCCCAAGGGGCTGCTGATAGTCGTTGAAACAGGATCAGTAGTTCCTTAACAAATTTCCACAAAGGAAAGAAAAAATATTCTATGCTGAGGTTGCTCAGTTCTACGATAAGAACTGTTGGAACACACGATATTACTTAACCGGATGTGAACACAACAATGGCTAAGTTTAAAATTATAGAAATAAGCCTTCTGCACATGGCTTAACGCACAATCCAAACTAGAATAGAAATTATTATAAAAATTAACAGTCAATAAAAATCTTCCCGCTTAAATTAAAATACTGAATTTGGAGCCGACCTAGAATATATTTAAGTAGCAATTTGAAATACACACTGACACAGAGCACTCGGTCTCATTTTGAGTGGGTGGTATTGTCTGGTCTCAGGACACCTTCTCACCAGACAATACCTGCTTTGCAGGGATGAGTTGATAGCTTGGCGCCTTAGGCGACTCATTATAATGAATGCTTAAAGAACTAAGTATTTTCCAAATAGCCACACAAATCTCGATTCGTGAGTGGCTCCCAAATCTAAAATGACCATGAGTCGCATCCTAGCAAGGTGGGAAGTCAGTTAAATACCATACCACATACAAACCGCCGTCATGCATCACAGAGTCTGGCATTAACAGATGAAACATTCATCACCAGATTGATAAGGGCCAGAAAATAGTAGATGATTTCTTCTGCGGACAAAGATAATAACACCTTCATTTATCTTACTTTCCTCTTCTCTGTGGTAAGAAAGCCTTTATCACTTTTTCCTTCAACGCTAAAGTAAATGAACTGCTTCTATAGAAATTTTCGAACACAAAGTATACTGACTGAAAAATAATATCTGACTGAACAATAATATCTGACTGAACTATAAAATCTGATTAAACCTTGTCGGACATTATACGAACATTTCGCTATTTTTCTTGTACGCAAGGAAATGTCAACTTTTCTTATTACAATGTTTGTTCGTCCTTCCTTTTTTTAATATTGTTTGCGGACGTTACTGTTACTTATTTAGTCAATATGTTTACTTCGTTATGCCCCACTAAGCTGAGGCTTTCGCGCCCGCAAGAAAGCAAATTTTCTATCCATCACATAACTTTTATTACAGCGTATTGAAGTTATTTACTTGGTGTTTCTTAGATATAACACAGGTCTCAGGTTCCTTACAGTAACTGTTGTTGCTTAAGTGGTCACTCATCTAAGTATTTAACTGACTCATCACACTTAAATTTGATGATCTTGAAGGAAATGGTGTTTTCACTGTGACTTAACTGCAACTCTTTGGAAGTTGGATGTCTGTTGTTATTGACTTTGTTTTGCTTACATAGGCCTCAGGTTGGTTGTAGTGTTACAGAAAGAAACTTATATTTTGTTTGGCGCGTAATTTAATTTGACCGTTAGAGTCGCCGAACATTTTCACCCAATCAGGATGACCTGTCCTATTCATCCCGAACCTTATTTCCTAGCAGCACCAAAAATTGAAGAAAGCCCGCGAAACTCTCAATGGGAACGGACGTCTTATCGTCTGCTCCTGAATAGCAGTAGCAGCATCATACACTATGAGGAGAGCCATTTAGTTTATGGACCCCTTGGGTCTATTCTTCTAGACCAAGGGATCCTTGTTTAAAACAAATTAGATGATACACTCTAACAACTTCCTACCTTCTTTATTTCCTACGAGACTCGCAGCATACCAGCGTAAACCCCTTTACTTCATGCTGTCATTAATACCTTCATTTAAAACCTAACGACGTCTTCGTTCTTCTACACCACGTTTATTTTCCATCAACATTTAGCGAGGGGATAACAACCAACGAAATACCAACGCTACCAACGTAATACCAACACAACCAACGTAATACCAACATAACCAACGAAAAACCAACTTAAACCTAAAACCCAGTAATAATAATAATAATAATAATAATAATAATAACATTCCCCATCGTTATAGTAGTACCTGCTGTTGCTTAAGTGGTATCTCATCTAATATTGAACTGACTCATTGCTATCTAACTTTTATTGTTTTAATTGTTCTATTTTATTGTTTGTTATTGTTGTTAATTTCTAATTTTGCCAAATTTATAAAGTAAATTTTATGCGCATTTATTCGATTATCGACCTTTGTTGGTCGGTTAAACATCCGAGAATCTAAAGAAGACGACGTAAAAATTATCTTTCTCTTAGCATGTTGTAAGAAGATGTGTGTTACAACCGTCCATTGAATCTTTTGAAGAAATCTGGGTGTTTATACCGTTGGCATAAACGCAGTACCGGACTCTCACTAAAATATCTTGTCTATAGGAAACACGCTATCTTGAATTTCGACATTTCTAATAAGAACTGATTATAACCAAAAGAGTATTTACCTAATAACCTCAATCGACTCGGGCTGTAGAATAATGCCGACTACATTTCTGCAGAGAAGTAATATCCTACAATGAGTGTTCCGGATTTAACACAAGACTGCATCTGATAGTAAGGCTCCAGCCACGAAACTTTAGAGTACCCCTTCATTGCCATTACTCCCAGGTCCACTCTGATCCGGAGAGGTAGTCCTTTGAGTTGAATAGAACTGTTTAAACATTTAACTGTGTGCAAACAAATAACTGATATTAGATTGAATTGTTAGCACTTCATAGCAATACTTGAAACCATTTAACTGTGTGCAAATAAAACTATTTGAGTTAGATTGCAAAGGGTTGATATGCTATAAAACCCAGCCAGCGAACCAACGAAAAGGTAAATAGGTTGTATTTCATTTTATCTTGCATACACACTTTCATTCTCACACACACACACACACACGGGCACACACTCACACCTTTCTTGCTTATACTTAATCAAACTCTCCTCCATGAAAAGGATGCGACAGAAGGTCAGTTTTTAAGTGGAGTATAGCTGGTTTGAACTCAGAGTTTTCTTTCAAGACTTGTTGTTGTGCCAAAGTTAAATACCCGAGTCTCCCAAAAGTAGTGGGAGAAGAAGAAATAGACTCATGCTTTTCTCAAAGGCGTCAACACGAAATGAAAAACAAACCTTCCTTGCTGTATGTTCTACTGATTTAAACTTTAATGAAATTGTTATAATAATGTTGGATCTTTTTCCATGGAAGCAGCGTGTGTCCGCAATATCCTGCCGAGAAAAATGTCTGTTGTAATATAAAAAAAATATATGGAAATGTAATACTAATATTTACCATCCAGATATGAGTAAGTCATTTCCTTCATTTTTTTTACTGAATAGTTCAGTGTATATATATATATATATATATATACTATTCAGTCCGGCTCAGTGGCCTTGTGGGTAGAGTGTTCGCCAATGGTCCGGGAGACCGGGGTTCAGTCACAGGTCGGGTCATACCAAAGACTTTAAAAATGGTACTTGATACCCCTTTGCTTAACACTCAGCATTATAAGGTACGTATCAAAGGTAAAGTGGAGCAAACCAGGGAAAGAAGTAGCGCCCTCCCCTACAACTAGGTGTAGTAGCAATTGAAAAGGGTCCCTTCCGGTCCCCTTCGCCTACGGTCGCCAACTTTTTATTCAGTCCAGTTAAACCGGAGTCGGGACTAATTTCGTCAGGACAATAAAATCATTCAACTATGAATATTTAAATTTTCCTTGTAAAGAGCTCAATGTAACTGACATCACAGAGCAACAATTCTTTTAAGAAAAACAAAAACCGGTCCCATTAGGATTATAGATTTATTTCCATCCTGTTATTGGTATTGATATGAATCAATAACACCAAAAATAACAGGTCTTCTTCAGATCCAGCGTAATTATTTTATCCATTGGATCTGAAGAAGTCCTGTTTTGTTTTTTTTTTGGTGTTATTGATTCATATCAATACGTATAACAGGGTGGAAATAAATCTATAATCCTAATGTGAACGGTTTTTGTTTTTCTTAAAAGTATATATATATATGTGTGTGTGGTATCTATCCTACAACCCACCTGGCAAGATCTGACACTAGGTCATTTTATTGTGGGAAGTCACGCACGAATAGAGACTTATGCGTGGCAGGCACGAAATTGCTTCATCCCGTCGGCTTTCCTCTTTTGGGACGCCTCAGGCGCCAAACAATGAGCTTAAGCCTGCATAACAGGTATATATATATATATATATATATATAGGCAATCAGTTATAAGTCATAATGTTCTAAGTGGTTGGAGAAGGGGAAAATTATAGAAATATAGCTGGTCGGTGAACTGTATCAAGCTGAAGACGTTGTTTGTAAGTGTAAATGTTCAGTTAAAAAAATTAAATAAGACACTGAAACTTACTCTTGTCTGGATGGAAAATAAATACATAGACAGATATAACATGGAAATACAATGATATACAAATATGATCTTGGGGGTACCCGTGGTGTAATGGTTATCGTCGCAGGAAATGGACACGACGACACGAGTTCAAACCCTGGACGAAACTGATTGCATTTCACATAGCAGTAATACCCTTGGGAAAGGTATGAATCCAATTATTCTCCCTCCAGCTATGGGTAAATAGTAGGACAGACTGATTTCTTCAGCCTTGGTGAGGCAACTAGTATAGGAAAACTCTGAATTCAAACATGTTAAACTCCGCTTAAAAATTGACCTTGTGTCATATCCTGCCCGAGCGGAGGGGTTGGGTAAATATGATATACAAATATGATCTTTTCATCTACTAACCATTCTCTCAAAAATATCCGATGCTGACTGAGGTTTGGCAACGTATTCAAACTTGACCAGTTAGAAACATCGTTTAATATCTACCCATGGACGACAGCAGTCGTATTCTAACATCGTTGCTGTGTCCTCCACTGACAGGCAATGACTCTGGTGGAGACTCTTGTGTCTGAGCAACCCAAATTAAGGAGAGCATTGCTCAATAAGACAGGGGGATGCTGATGATAATAGAGTGAGATTATGAGGGACGCCAGTGATCTGTGAAAGATTATGCAGTTTGAAGTTGTCACACACACACACACACATATATATATATGCATTACCGCAGATATTTCGTAAGTAACATATTCTGGACAAGTACCCATTAACCTTCGTATTACTTTAATGTGTGTCTCTCGAGATGTATTCTTCTTACTGCATGCTGAGAGAAAAAGAATTAATTTTTGCACGTTCTTCTTTAGATGCCCAGATTTTTATCAAGCGAGTAAAGGGAGATAATCTAACTCATGAACGATGAAAAACCAAGAGTATAAATCTTATATTGCATCACACAGATATTGGTGAGAGGTGAAACTAAAAGTAAAGTAAAGTTGGCGACCGTAGTCGAAGGAGACCAGAAGGCTCCCTTTTCAATAGCTACTACACCGAGGTGTAGAGGAGGGCGCTACTCCTTTCCCTGAATTGCTCCACTTTACCCTTGATACATACCTTATATTGCTGAGTGTTAAGCAAGGAAGTAACAAGTACCATTTTAAAAGTCTTTGGTATGACGCGACCTGAGATTGAACCCAGGTCTCCCGCACCATTGGCGAACACTCTACCCACTAGACCAAGAAACTGCTCGACCTAAAAAAGAAAAAAAAATCGTATGCTTACAGTAAATATGAATCTTTTTACCTGTCAAATAAATTTAATCACAGTATATTGATTGGCCTAGCGGGTAGAGTGTTCGCTAATGATCCGGGAGACTGGAGTTCAATCCCAGGTCGAGTCACACCAAAGACTTTAAAAATGGTACTTGATACCTCCTTGCTTAACACTCAGCAATATAAGGTACGTATCAAGAGTAGTGGAGCAATCCAGGGAAAAGAGTAGCTATTGAAAAGGGAGCCTTCGGGTCGCCCTCGACTACGGTCAACTTTACTTACAATATTGATATAATTTTTCTATTTTGATATTAGTTGTTCTTATTGATTTTTTTTTTAAATTATGACTCAATTATAAGTCTCATTTAATATATGTACAGAGAATACCGTATATATAGTTGGCTTGTACATAAAACATGCATTTTTTATTGCAATGTTATGATTTATTACAGACAACACACGTTCATTTTCTTCTAGAATGATGAAAAGCGGGGTTTTTTTTATGTTTAAATATTGAAAACGGTTTATCACCTTTAAGTGATATTTTTATGTTGGTTCTCTCGTGAGCCTTCATAAAAAATATCGTCTAATAAAAAATCGCACTAAAAAACTGTTGTATCGTTGGTTCAATAAAGGTATTCCCCAGGTACAAGCCGAATAGTTGGCAAGTCTATCAGAGAGCGATTAACGCTTTCTTCCCCCTGAAGTAGTCAGACACCGTCCATTTATATCTTTACCGGTGTCATACTAAAAAGAGTCACTGAGTGTATAGTTCCGGTATAACAAAAACAAAACCTAAAAACTATTATTCTGATAAAATACTTTCTTATCTAATCAGTCAAAATCATTTATTCAGTATTTTTACATTGATTTAATAAAATCACAATAACTTTAAGTGAGTATAAGAGTTTAATCTAGGAATGTCAATTTAAAACCACTAAAATGTTTAATCTGATTGCTTTCTCTTTTATTAACCACATCCTTAAAAGATTAAGATTGTGGTGTAACTAACGCGACTCTGTTGAATAAAAATATGATTTGTTCGCCCGTGTAAGTGTGTTTACATGTTAGTAAAGTCTATTGAATCAATGTGTCCATAGTTGGCCGAAGTAAAGAGGATAAAAAAATTGTCTTTACTTACATGTGTGTGTATGCGTGTGTGTATATAAGTGATGGACCGTAAGTATGGACTTTTTGTTTTATTAAATCCACACGTGCGTTTATGATTTTTGGCGACAACGTATCGCAAACTGGTAGTCGGTAAAAGAAGGTTGTCTGCCCTTTTCTCTTTGAGTCTGGTGGCGTGGCCTTCTGCTGTCCGTCCTGGCCTCTCGTAGTGGAATGCCTTTTGGTAGTAGAATGCCCTAGTTAATTAAATTCTTCGTTATTTATACTTTTGGGGGTAACTAAAGTGGATCAAAAATAGGATTTGTTAGGTTTTATTGCAGGTCCTAAAATTCAAGCGCGCAGACATTTCTTGACCTGTCAGATTCGTATATTTACTTATTTATTTTGGAGCCTAAATATTTTTCTATTAATAAGTTTCTGAGCTGGATTTTCTAGAATGTTCTTATTTTGTGTTTTTAGCTGATTGGTTGAAAAATATAAAAGTGTAAGTTCAATGTTAATGGGATTTTGATCCAAAATTTCTAGAATGTTCTTATGTATGTTTTGGGGGTTGATTATTTTAAGGCCAAAAAAAAGTGTATTCAATAAGCTTCAAAGACGAATAAAGTAAAAAAAAAAAAAAAATAGATAGAAGAGCAATGTTGTACTTTATTTTACTGTTTGTTTTTGTTTTTGTTTTTAAACTAAAAAAATAAGGCATCTGTAGGAAGAAATAGAAAAAATAAGGCATTTGTATGAAAAAATAGAAAGAATAAGGCATCTGTAGGAAGAAATAGAAAAAAATAAGGCATCTGTACAAACAAATCGGTAAACAGTTATAAAATATATAAACAACATCTAATTCTCCATAAAATTATCTTTAAAAAAATGTAAAAAAATCGTTTACCTGCACCTTCATTAAGAGAGTTGAATTAACAAAATGATTAAAGAGTGGAAGTCGGTGCATGGCAACAAAACAATTTAAAAAAAAACGTCTTCAGAAATTTGAGGAAAAATGTCTTTAAAAAACATTAAAAAACTAATCTTTTATTGCTTTAAATACCGAAAAATTTATTAAAATCAGATTATAAACCGATTTGGGAGGCATTTTTTAAAAAACGGTGCCCAATATATAAGGTTCGGTGATGTCAGTGATTTTTAGGACCACATTCCGAATGAAAAGAGAGAGACAGAGAGAGAGAATTACATATAACCTTCAATAATATCAGTGGAATCAGGATAAATCCCCAACGGACAGACAGAGAAACAGAGCGAGAGAGAGAAAGAGAAAGAGGGGCACAGAGAGAGAGAGAGAGAGAGAGAGAGAGAGAGAGAGAGAGAGAGAGAGAGAGAAAGACTACTGTATATAACCTTCGGTAATATCACTGGTTTCAACCTTCTTTTATTATTACTGTAAGTAAAGTTGGCTACAGTAGTCGAGGGCAACCTGAAGGCTCCCTTTTCACTAGGTACTACACCAAGGTGTAAGAAAGGGCCCTACTCTTTTCCCTGGATTACTCTACTGCACCATTGATACATACCTTATAATGCGGAGTGTTAAGCAAGGCGGCATCAAGTACCATTTTTTGAATCTTTGGTATGACTCGACTTGGGATTGAACCTCGAACTCCCGGGCCGTTGGCGAACACTCTACTCACTAGGCCAATGGGCCGGTTACTATAGTGCTCCGTTATCCCTAGTTTGTTTTTTCTACATTTTCTCTTGCTAGTGTTGGCTACTCAGAAACAAACAACTTATTTTTTTATTCAATAATAGTCTCAACAAATCAAGGCTAGAGATACTGATTATTAGTATTTGCTTTTGGGGTGCATTATAACCGCAAATGTAAATGATTAATCAGTTCTATTTGACCCACAGATGGGACCCTAACAGAAACTCCCACACTAAGTCAGAGTGGACCAGGGAGTAATGACAATAAAGGGGTACTCCATATCTTCCAAACCTTCAGGTCTAGAGCCTCACCATTAGATGGTTTGGTTTGGGTTGGGTTGGTTTGATGGTATATCAACCATTTTAGGATATTTAATGCCAAATACTCTTTATACGTATATATATATATATGATTTGTAAACATTTTGTTGACATTTTTAAACGAACCTAAGGCAATTCTTTTGCACACAGTTAAATGTTTCCAAGTATTTCTATGTATCTCTTACAATTCAATTAAACATTACCCATTTGTTTTCATACAGTTAAATGATCAAACAGTTATATTTCAAACAATTCAATTTTGCATAAATCATTTGTTTGCTCTCTACCTAAATGTCAAACAGTTCTATTTGACTCATAGATAGGATCCTTTCAGGTGCTACCACTTCAGGGTAGAGTGGACCTGGGAGCAATAACAGTGAAGGAGTACTCCACATTCCACAAAGCTCCGGCATTACTGGAGCCTCACCATCAGATTGTTTAGTGTCATATACAGGACACTCGTTCCGGAGTGGATCTTACCGCTTTGTACAGATGCAGTTATTTATTTATTTATTTTTCTCCTTTAGCCATCATGAGAAAGAGAAAGCGAACAATAAATGTTTGAAATCAAGATACAATGACAATTGTATACAATTCAAAAGAAGCACATCGGTTATCGTCGTAGGATATGAAATTGGTGACCAAAGTTCAAAACCTGGATGAGGCTGTTGCATTTTACACCATGCTATTAAGATTGAAATCCAACTATTCATCCTCCAGCTATGAGTAAACAGGTAGCTCTAGATCAGACAATATTGTCATCAATAAAAAACAGACAAAATCTTATTATTTATTACTATAGATACATACTGATATATGTGATTGCCCAGTCAGCTGAGGCTGCAGAATACACCGACTGCATCTCTGCAGAGGGGTAAGGCTTCCTCAACGAGTAGCCCAGTCGGCTAGGGTTGCAGAATACACCGACTGCATCTCTGCAGAGGGGTAAGGCTTCCTCAACGAGTAGCCCAGTCAGCTGAGGCTGCAGAATACACCGACTGCATCTCTGCAGAGGGGTAAGGCTTCCTCAACGAGTAGCCCAGTCAGCTGAGGCTGCAGAATACACCGACTGCATCTCTGCAGAGGGGTAAGGCTTCCTCAACGAGTAGCCCAGTCGGCTAGGGTTGCAGAATACACCGACTGCATCTCTGCAGAGGGGTAAGGCTTCCTCAACGAGTAGCCCAGTCGGCTAGGGTTGCAGAATACACCGACTGCATCTCTGCAGAGGGGTAAGGCTTCCTCAACGAGTAGCCCAGTCGGCTAGGGTTGCAGAATACACCGACTGCATCTCTGCAGAGGGGTAAGGCTTCCTCAACGAGTAGCCCAGTCGGCTGGGGCTGCAGAATACACCGACTGCATCTCTGCAGAGGGGTAAGGCTTCCTCAACGAGTAGCCCAGTCGGCTAGGGTTGCAGAATACACCGACTGCATCTCTGCAGAGGGGTAAGGCTTCCTCAACGAGTAGCCCAGTCGGCTAGGGTTGCAGAATACACCGACTGCATCTCTGCAGAGGGGTAAGGCTTCCTCAACGAGTAGCCCAGTCGGCTAGGGTTGCAGAATACACCGACTGCATCTCTGCAGAGGGGTAAGGCTTCCTCAACGAGTAGCCCAGTCGGCTAGGGTTGCAGAATACACCGACTGCATCTCTGCAGAGGGGTAAGGCTTCCTCAACGAGTAGCCCAGTCGGCTAGGGTTGCAGAATACACCGACTGCATCTCTGCAGAGGGGTAAGGCTTCCTCAACGAGTAGCCCAGTCGGCTAGGGTTGCAGAATACACCGACTGCATCTCTGCAGAGGGGTAAGGCTTCCTCAACGAGTAGCCCAGTCGGCTAGGGTTGCAGAATACACCGACTGCATCTCTGCAGAGGGGTAAGGCTTCCTCAACGAGTAGCCCAGTCGGCTAGGGTTGCAGAATACACCGACTGCATCTCTGCAGAGGGGTAAGGCTTCTTCAACGAGTAGCCCAGTCGGCTAGGGTTGCAGAATACACCGACTGCATCTCTGCAGAGGGGTAAGGCTTCCTCAACGAGTAGCCCAGTCGGCTAGGGTTGCAGAATACACCGACTGCATCTCTGCAGAGGGGTAAGGCTTCCTCAACGAGTAGCCCAGTCGGCTAGGGTTGCAGAATACACCGACTGCATCTCTGCAGAGGGGTAAGACTTCCCTCACGAGTATCCTGGATATAACACTAAGCAATCAGATGGTGAGACTCCAGTAATGCTGGAGCTTTGGGGGACGCGGAGTACTCCTTTATTGCTACCGCTCCCAGGTCCACTTTGGCCCGGAGTGGTAGCACTTGATAAAGTCCTATCTATGGGTCACATAGAACTAAACTGTGTACTTATGCTAAACTGAGTTGTTTGAAATAGAACTATTTTGACATTTAACCATGTGTAAACGAAAAACCGTACTTATGATAACCTGAATAGTTTGAAACAGAACTGTTTTATGTATAAAATGGATTTGGCATTCAATAACCTACTATGGTTGATATGCCATAAAGCCAAATCAACCAACCAAGCAACGATCTATGTGAATATCATCATCATTATCATCGAGTCATGCTAATAGCATAGATTCCACTGACTTTCGCTATCCATCCCAATGGTCCATTGCTCTCAGTATATCCTCTAGACTGCATCCAGTGTTCACACAGAGCTGATGAATCGAAGTCCTTATTCAGCCAACTCTTCTATGTCCATGTGTACAAGTCCACACGAGAGCGTCGTCCATGGGTTGGTTCCTATTTCTCCAGTTATGCTCCACATATCTTGTTCGTTTGACTTTGATGGTTTATAAGATGGGAGGTAAGTCGCCGAGCAACTGCTTTTCGTGCGGTGCTGCAGGATGTATTTAAAACAGCGTATAGCATCCTTATATAGTTTACATCTAGTTTTTTCTCCAAGCACTTCATTAAAGTCCTGGTGGTACAGCCATACAATAGTACTGACATAGTTACAGCTCTGTGTATGTCCATATATATTTACATAGTATCTCTAACCTTGTATACGATATAACTCTTAAATAAGTACATACCTATCAATATTTTTGTGAGGGTCACGTGGTGTAAGGATTATCGTCGTAGGAAATGGTTTGTTTTGGTTTCTGACTTTAATGGCTTATCAATATTCATGGGTATTTAATGCTAAAGTCACCCTTGTAGAACAGCAGAGATACTATTTAATCCTTCGCTGTAGGGATAAAGGTGTTCATGCTTTTCTCATGGTTACTAGTCCGAAAGTGAACGTAATAGCGTGACTGGAGTTCGAATTCGCTTACTTCAAAACCACTGTCCAGCACTTTATCTATTACGCCACGAATACTACCCCGTATGGAATGGATACGGTGACCTTAATTCAAACCCTGAACAAGGCTGTTTGCATTTCATAGAGCGCTAATACCCTTAAAAAGGTACGGATTCAACTATTCTCAATCCAGTCGGCTGGTACTGTCGAATACACTGACTGCATCTCTGCAGAAGGGTAAGACACCTCTAATGAGTGCTGTGTATGACATTCAACCATCTGATGATGAGGTTCCAGTAATACCGGAGCTTTGGGGAATATGGAGTACCCCTTTATTGCCATTGCTCCCGGGTCCACTCTGACCCAGAGTTGTAGCATCTGATAAAGTCCTATTTATGAGTTAAATAGAAGAGTTTGATATTTAAACTGAGTGCAAACAAGACATGCTAAATTGAGTTGTTTGAAATAGAACTGTTTGATCATTTAAACGGAGTGTAAACAATTTACTAATGTTTGATTGAATTGTTTGAAATAGAACTGTTTGATCATTTAATTGTGTGTACACATGACTGATATTCAATTGAATTGTTAGTGATACATAGCTATACTTGGAACTATTTAACTTTTTTTTACTTATGTTTACAAATCATATATATCTAATATATAAGTATAAACCGGATTTGGCATTAAATAGCTGACAATGGTTGATATGCTATAAAACCAAACCAATCAATCGAAACCAACTCTTCTCCCTCCAGTTATGGGTAAATAGTAGAGCAGATTGGGCTCTTTAATATTGGTGTGACAACCGATCTAGAAAGTAAACTCTGAATTTAAACTAACTGAACTCCATTTAAAAATTGACATAGTGTTGCACTTTGTGTTTCATGGAGGGATTGGCTACATACATACAATGACTGAAGGGTGTGTGTTTAACCAACAAAATGTCTTAAGATACACAATTTACAAAACATTTTTTGGCAGTGTCGTGTATGTGGATAGCGTGCTTCATTGTATTCAATTAATGATTTTTTGTGAGAGATTTTTTAATACACGTGTTCGTGTGTGTGTGTGTGTGTGATTGTGTTGCTCGAATACAAAATATGTGAAATAACTTCTTAACTGATAGTAACACGTTGCTTCTCTCAAAAGTTCATGTTTGCATTGTATGACACAAGGTAAGGTTGAGACTGACAGCGAAGTATCTCTCTCTCTCTCTCTCTCTCTCTCTCTCTCTCTCTCTCTCTCTTTCTTTCTCTGTATTTACCCAACCTCCCCGGTGTTAAGATTTGACACGTCGGTTTAATCCGAGGGAGTGCAATAATTGTCAGTGCTATCGACATTCCCTTTCAGGTGTGCCTCAGGCGCTTGTCAATCAACCTAGCCCTTGCCCCTTTTTAGGTAAAGGGACAGGTAGTAGCTGGGAGGAAAACCTTGTAGTACATAAGCCATTAATTTTTAGAGACCACTAGCTGTATGATCTCTCTCTCTCTCTCTCTCTCTCTCTCTCTCTCTCTCTCTCTTATCCTAAAATTACAAATCGGTCAATTAAATCACAAGTGATATACCGACACCCTCTTAGTGGTCTGAGTGGGGCTTAGACCACTAAAGAAATATGACCGCTATCAGAACTGTAACGAGTTGAAGTCGTAATTTGGGGACTTATTAAGTTGATAAAAGAAATGAAGCAAATGACTGAAAATTAGTCTAATTTGGATTGTTTGGTTTGTTAAATGGTATATCAATCTTCGTGGGTTAGTGTTGTGGTCTTCAGATAAGACCAGTGGAAGAATAACTCAAACAACGGGTGATAAGTGAACGTTATTGTATTAGCAGAGAAAAGGAAGTCATACAAAAGAAGTACTAGCCGTTCTCGGCTTGCAGTCTATCCGTCAAAATGTCTCGTAAGAAACGAGAAGTTGTCTTTCCCAAGCGAGCTAGCTCAGAGAATATGTTTAGGCTGGACGAGTCCATCTTTGGGGTATGGTAGTATATGTCCCCATAACAGTTAGTTAATGTCTGGGCCATCCCTGTCGAAAGTCAGTAATGGTACTATTTAACCCATAGTTGAGGCAGGGGGAAGAATAATGGACTTCATACTTTTCCCAAGATATTTATCACTTAGAATATTTGGACAATCGTCTTCATTTTTATGGTGATATTCAACTTTTTGGCCAATACGTCCTTC